>CM070434.1:5680725-5735725 GCA_036324595.1 Champsocephalus gunnari | reverse complement strand
ATCGGGAGCAACAAAAGGTGATCGGGACATCCCTAGTTATATTGTTAAGTGTTTGGGCCAATGTAACGTGACTGTATTCATGTTTGAGGAAAGGAAAGGAAGTTATGACACATATGTCTCTTGGATTCTTAGATCTTTGTCTGTGTTCTCAAAGAGGGAGACAGATGGAGACTGAATTAGGGCTGCCCAATTCATCAAAAACATTGTTCTAAAGGTCAAATATCTGAATGAAGTATTGTGGAGGTGCAGAGAATCCAGAGCTACACACTGCGTTTTAAAGACTTGATCAGTAATCCTTAATTAATACAGATTTCCTTAAAAATCCCACCATGGATGTTTTTAAGGATAGTTTAAAATCGCATATCGCAGTTACAATATCACCGACAAGCTTCAGCCCCAATCTAACAGAAGTTGATTAGCCAGATCTAAGGGGTGGTTGGGAGTGTCCACACACACACACACACACACACACACACACACACACACCCACACACTGGTCAGACTGACAGCCAGATACAGTGATGGGACAGAGGCGGACAGATGGACAGACAGGTAGAGAAACAGAGCGACAGTTTGGACGGACTGGCAGACGAAGGGACGAGCAGACGGGCAGACAGAGAGCCGTGATGCTGCTCATAAAGACAGCCGACAGACGTATAAATAGATCGGAGGAGACTCTCACTCACTCACACACACACACACACACACACACACACACACACACACACACACACACACACAGGGACATTCAGAAATAAAGAGATGGCTATTTGATGCTCAGTTCAAACCGTATTAATCGTTTACCTAACCCTAGACTTGAGCTACAGTACACACATACACACACACACACACACACACACACACACACACACACACACACACACACACACACCGTGTATACATCACTTCAGGGGACATTACATTGACTTACATGCATTTCCTGGAGACTTACCCTAACCCTAACCAAGTCTTCACCCTAGAATTAATGATCCCCCTTATGGGGACCTCCATATTGTCCCCATAAGGGAGGCGAGTCCCCACACAAGTATATTAATGCTAGACCACACACACACACACACACACACCCACACACACACACACACACACACACACACACACACACACACACACACACACACACACACACACACACGTCATGTAAGGTTGTAATTAAAATAACCGTAATATTTAAAACATGAAATATTGGTTTAATGTAAAACATACATGATAATATTGTGTAAATACTCCTCTTGTTCCTCTCCTCGTCTTGTGTCCCTCCTCCAAGTATAAGTATCTGACCAGAGAAGTGAGAAAATGCACTTTAAACACAGTTCAAGTTGCATTTAAGTGACTTTATTTAAATGTATAATATGGATAAAGATATTTCCTGATGGTGTTGCTTTCATTATTTCAGCCACGATGACTGTGTAGTGAATACCCTTTCTTATAGCACTTCATATACTGCATATTCTTTGACTCTCATATTCCCATTGCACTCACATTGTTGTATATTTATATATCCGGTAAACATTTCTTTGTATATTTATTTTAAAATAGTGATATTTTTGTTTCTTTTTGACACAGTGACCATATTTACATGATTTCAATTCCAGTTTCTGAGAGATATTAAATCAGAGAAAGCTCTAGCATCCATCCTAACCGAGTCTGACACGTGCTCGGTATATCAGTGACCTCTGACGCTGCTGCTGGAGACTGTGCTGTTCGGCCGGAGAAAGCAATGTTCTTGGACTATAGCAACAAGCCCTTTCACACACGCACTGCATCCCTAAACTTGTCTAGACATATCCCTCCGGCGCCGTGTGTGAGCACGCAAATACTCTATTCATTTGGATCAGAGATCAAACTGACTTCACCCTGCAAGCGCTCTGGTACAAAATCTGTGATGTTCTCATCGTCCTGATGACCTCTCAAGGTCGAAGCCAACTTTAATGTCAATCTTTCAGTTTGTGTGTATGACAGAGAGATCGGAATACGGTTTCCCACAATGCTGAATACACGAACAAAGATATATTCAAATATGTATTATACACCTGTTGGGAAAATATCCCTGCTCCCCGGCTTGAGCTCCAGCCTCAGGATCCATGTGTCTGGGATCCTCTCCAGAAAGTAGTGCTCACACACAGAGCATCAGCTAGTTCCTGAGCAGCGTCCTTCACATGCTGATATCCAAGAGAGGGAGTCACACAGTCACAAGATGCAGGAATACCGCTTCTTTTTCGTGATCAATCGTACATCCAGTCATTTACTAAATACTGACTTTCTCAAAAAATCCAGATTTTTTTCTCAAATTTCGAGAAAAAAAATGTTGGTTTTTTTGAAAATCTCAAAAATGTCAAAATTCTGACTTTTTCTCAAAACCTAAAAATGCAACGTTTAATTCAGATTAGCTCCACGTCAGAAATGAGCATGCTTGATGTCTCTCTCCATAGAGGCTGGATCCTCATGTTCATCACATAGCTATCACATGCCTCAAACAGTCCTGATGCTCTTCGAGGTCATCACACATCCTGTCACGTTCACAGCTGCAGTTGGGATACCTTTGTAGTCATGTTGCTCTCAGACTGGAAGAGGACGTTCAGTATTTCCCCAACAGCACCTCTATATACAATGAACACACACATGTACACATGTACACACATTAAGACATACATAAAAGCACAACAATCAATATATACAAAATAACAGTCACTTCAATCACTTTGAGAAATGTGCAAGACTTTCCATAGCAGCGTAAAGTGTGTGTGTGTGTGTGTGTGTGTGTGTGTGTGTGTGTGTGTGTGTGTGTGTGTGTGTGTGTGTGTGTGTGTGTGTGTGTGTGTGTGTGTGTGTGTGTGTGTGTGTTTTAATGGCTGTGACAGAGATGACAAACTAGCTGCGTGCATGCGGTCTATAATCAACATAATGTCCTGTTCACTCCACGGCGCCAGCCCTCTCCTAACCCACACAGCGCTTCCAGGTAAACGTAAAGCAGACGGCGTGCGGACCTGATGCTCCAGACATTGTTTGGCTTTCACATGAGAAGCGGCCGTATGGTTCTTTGCTGTGGAAAGCAATCAGTCCCTTGGATACCAGGTGCGCTGCGCTGGTTGTCAGTGTCCTATTGATTGTTTGATAAATGTCAAGATGGTGGTTCTTATCCAACCTGAGCCACTCTGACCTACCCTTCAGGAGTAACTGGGAGAAGGACCTTTATGTATTCCCTTAATGTTCAAGATGTATACAACAGGAAATACTCAGAAGTACATAAATACGCTTCCACTCAAGACGGCTGTAATCCTCTAGATGTCTGGTAGGTGACGCAGTTCCACTCACAACGCGTCACAGTCTGGAACATTGCTTTTACTGGAGTGTACTGTACACTCATCTCCACCATGAGGAAGCTGTGTGTGCGTGCGTGCGTGCGTGCGTGCGTGCGTGCGTGCGTGCGTGCGTGCGTGCGTGCGTGCGTGCGTGCGTGCGTGCGTGCGTGCGTGCGTGCGTGCGTGTCAAAAAGATGCATTTAGAGGATTGTATTTGAATATGCATGATAGAATAAATAGATTTATTATTCCCGATTTGGGAAATTATTTTGTTCCAGAAGCAGTGTGTTTAACAATAAAATACAAATACTTAAAAAGTGCAATAGAGTTAACAATTAAAAATGAAAATGAAAAATAGCATATCAAATATTTAAAAAGAAATCTGGATATAAAATCTATCAAAGATACTGCAGTAGCAGGGATATGGGCTTACTCTACAGGAGCACAGCCACACTGTATATACATGTGATAGTATATCATTTACAGATATCCCTGTGAGGCAGGCGGTGGGATATTATGGTCTGTCGCCCATGAAGGTGTCTGATTAGCACAGCTCAGGTCTGGCAGGTGGTCAGGTCACAGAAATAAAAGAGACGAGAGAAGACAGCCTGTCCCTCGCCTGCTTCGTACAGCAGAGGCACCTCGTCGTCGATTGCTTCTTTTGTCGAACCGACGTTATGCTTCTGAAACGTATTGAAAGTTTAATTCCTCACGTTGTGAGCGATATTTTGTTGTATCTATTTGGACCCTTTGTTGTCACCTCGTAAGAGTGTTTTTCTTTTGTATATATTTTGTGGAAGAAATAAAGTATATTAATTATACTTCACCTCTGGCTCCCGGGTCGCATTTGAGTCCTGACCTTTGAGTATCCAAGTTCGTAACACTAAGCCTTCCATCTGGATACTTTCCCCAACTGCTGGCTACTCAGTATGTGCTACACACACACACACACACACACACACACACACACACACACACACACACACACACACACACACACACACACACACACACACACACACACACACACACACACACGGACACTGGTGTGGGCCCTCTGTCTCACACAATGGGGCCCATGTAATAATAAATAATAATAATACATTTGATTTATATCGTGCTTTTCCTGATGCTCAAAGCGCTTCTATAAGAGAAATAACAACAAAAGTAGAAAGTGCTAAGCTCGGTGGAATGAGGGCGAGGGGTTAGTGGATTAGGAGTTGAAGGCAAGAGTGAAAAGGTGAGGTTTGAGGGATTGCTTGAGTGATGTGAGCGTCGGCAGGTCGGACGTGGCGGGGGATGTACCGACACTCAGGGAGGAAGAAACTCGTCGTTGCTCATGACATTTCTAAAGCCATTCTTTAAGAGTTTGTCACTCACATTCATCACAGCGTAACGCGCGACAGGTGACCTACAGGGCTGAGAGGTGAACGCGACAGAAGAGCGACACAGAGTTGAGTGATCCGGTGACAGAGCAGACCAGCGACCTTGTTTATATTAATGAATGCACATGAGAACAGCTGAGACAGACTTGGCTCGACACTACCTACTGCATGCTCCTCCATTTAGTGATGCTACATATTTCATGTTCCCATCCAGAGCCATCACTCGGGCCATCTGTCTGCTTAGCAACGGCTGTCTGCTCCATCCATCTCCCCCTGTAAGATCCACCTGTTCTCCTTCTGTGTGTGTTCATACCAGCACTTCCTCCCACTGTTTCAATGTGAAGTAGTGAAAGCCTGCACACGAAGTTGGTAGAAGTAGCTAATTAGGGAACAAAGCCACTTATTACACAGCTTTTTACAAAGTTACAAAAGTCTGTCTTCTCCTGGTGTTCCCTTTAGTGTTTACTTCTGCTGTCTCTGATGTCCCGTAGTTTACTCGTCTGTCTTCCTGATGTTCCCGTTAGTGTTTACTTCCTGTCTGTCTTCTCCTGATGTTCCCGTTAGTGTTTACTTCCTGTCTGTCTTCTCCTGATGTTCCCGTTAGTGTTTACTTCCTGTCTGTCTTCTCTCTGTTCCCTTTAGTGTTTACTTCCTGTCTGTCTTCTCCTGATGTTCCCGTTAGTGTTTACTTCCTGTCTGTCTTCTTCTGCTGTTCCCGTTAGTGTTAACTTCCTGTCTGTCTTCTCCTGATGTTCCCTTAGTGTTTACTTCCTGTCTGTCTTCTCCTGATGTTCCTTTAGTGTTTACTTCCTGTCTGTCTTCTCCTGATGTTCCCGTTAGTGTTTACTTCCTGTCTGTCTTCTCCTGATGTTCCCGTTAGTGTTTACTTCCTGTCTGTCTGTCTTCTCCTGATGTTCCCGTTAGTGTTTACTTCCTGTCTGTCTTCTCCTGATGTTCCCGTTAGTGTTAACTTCCTGTCTGTCTTCTTCTGATGTTCCCTTTAGTGTTTACTTCCTGTCTGTCTTCTCCTGATGTTCCCGTTAGTGTTTACTTCCTGTCTGTCTTCTTCTGCTGTTCCCTTTAGTGTTTACTTCCTGTCTGTCTTCTCCTGCTGTTCCCGTTAGTGTTTACTTCCTGTCTGTCTTCTTCTGCTGTTCCCGTTAGTGTTAACTTCCTGTCTGTCTTCTTCTGATGTTCCCTTTAGTGTTTACTTCCTGTCTGTCTTCTTCTGCTGTTCCCGTTAGTGTTTACTTCCTGTCTGTCTTCTTCTGCTGTTCCCTTTAGTGTTTACTTCCTGTATGTCTTCTTCTCAGTTCCCTTTAGTGTTTACTTCCTGTCTGTCTTCTCCTGATGTTCCCGTTAGTGTTTACTTCCTGTCTGTCTTCTTCTACTGTTCCCTTTAGTGTTTACTTCCTGTCTGTCTTCTCCTGATGTTCCCGTTAGTGTTTACTTCCTGTCTGTCTTCTCCTGCTGTTCCCGTTAGTGTTTACTTCCTGTCTGTCTTCTCCTGCTGTTCCCGTTAGTGTTTACTTCCTGTCTGTCTTCTCCTGATGTTCCCGTTAGTGTTTACTTCCTGTCTGTCTTCTCCTGATGTTCCCGTTAGTGTTTACTTCCTGTCTGTCTTCTCCTGATGTTCCCTTTAGTGTTTACTTCCTGTCTGTCTTCTCTGATGTTCCCGTTAGTGTTTACTTCCTGTCTGTCTTCTTCTGATGTTCCGTTAGTGTTTACTTCCTGTCTGTCTTCTCCTGTGTTCCCGTTAGTGTTTACTTCCTGTCTGTCTTCTTCTGATGTTCCCGTTAGTGTTTACTTCCTGTCTGTCTTCTCCTGATGTTCCCTTTAGTGTTTACTTCCTGTCTGTCTTCTCCTGATGTTCCCGTTAGTGTTTACTTCCTGTCTGTCTTCTTCTGATGTTCCCTTTAGTGTTTACTTCCTGTCTGTCTGTCTTCTGTTCCCTTTAGTGTTTACTTCCTGTCTGTCTTCTCCTGATGTTCCCTTTAGTGTTTACTTCCTGTCCGTCTTCTTCTGATGTTCCCTTTAGTGTTTACTTCCTGTCTGTCTTCTCCTGCTGTTCCCTTAGTGTTTACTTCCTGTCTGTCTTCTCCTGATGTTCCCGTTAGTGTTTACTTCCTGTCTGTCTTCTCCTGATGTTCCCGTTAGTGTTTACTTCCTGTCTGTCTTCTCCTGATGTTCCCGTTAGTGTTTACTTCCTGTCTGTCTTCTCCTGATGTTCCCGTTAGTGTTTACTTCCTGTCTGTCTTCTCCTGATGTTCCCTTTAGTGTTTACTTCCTGTCTGTCTTCTTCTGATGTTCCCGTTAGTGTTTACTTCCTGTCTGTCTTCTTCTGATGTTCCGTTAGTGTTTACTTCCTGTCTGTCTTCTCCTGTGTTCCCGTTAGTGTTTACTTCCTGTCTGTCTTCTTCTGATGTTCCCGTTAGTGTTTACTTCCTGTCTGTCTTCTCCTGATGTTCCCTTTAGTGTTTACTTCCTGTCTGTCTTCTCCTGATGTTCCCGTTAGTGTTTACTTCCTGTCTGTCTTCTCCTGATGTTCCCTTTAGTGTTTACTTCCTGTCTGTCTTCTTCTGATGTTCCCTTTAGTGTTTACTTCCTGTCTGTCTTCTCCTGTGTTCCCGTTAGTGTTTACTTCCTGTCTGTCTTCTTCTGATGTTCCCGTTAGTGTTTACTTCCTGTCTGTCTTCTCCTGATGTTCCCTTTAGTGTTTACTTCCTGTCTGTCTTCTCCTGATGTTCCCGTTAGTGTTTACTTCCTGTCTGTCTTCTTCTGATGTTCCCTTTAGTGTTTACTTCCTGTCTGTCTTCTCCTGATGTTCCCGTTAGTGTTTACTTCCTGTCTGTCTTCTTCTGATGTTCCCTTTAGTGTTTACTTCCTGTCTGTCTTCTCCTGATGTTCCCGTTAGTGTTTACTTCCTGTCTGTCTTCTTCTGATGTTCCCGTTAGTGTTTACTTCCTGTCTGTCTTCTCCTGCTGTTCCCGTTAGTGTTTACTTCCTGTCTGTCTTCTTCTGATGTTCCCGTTAGTGTTTACTTCCTGTCTGTCTTCTCCTGCTGTTCCCGTTAGTGTTTACTTCCTGTCTGTCTTCTCCTGCTGTTCCCGTTAGTGTTTACTTCCTGTCTGTCTTCTTCTGATGTTCCCTGTTAGTGTTTACTTCCTGTCTGTCTTCTCCTGATGTTCCCGTTAGTGTTTACTTCCTGTCTGTCTTCTCCTGATGTTCCCGTTAGTGTTTACTTCCTGTCTGTCTTCTTCTGCTGTTCCCGTTAGTGTTTACTTCCTGTCTGTCTTCTCCTGCTGTTCCCGTTAGTGTTTACTTCCTGTCTGTCTTCTCCTGCTGTTCCCGTTAGTGTTTACTTCCTGTCTGTCTTCTTCTGATGTTCCCGTTAGTGTTTACTTCCTGTCTGTCTTCTCCTGTTGTTCCCGTTAGTGTTTACTTCCTGTCTGTCTTCTTCTGATGTTCCCGTTAGTGTTTACTTCCGTCTGTCTTCTCCTGATGTTCCCGTTAGTGTTTACTTCCTGTCTGTCTTCTTCTGCTGTTCCCTTTAGTGTTTACTTCCTGTCTGTCTTCTTCTGCTGTTCCCTTTAGTGTTTACTTCCTGTATGTCTTCTTCTACTCTTCCCTTTAGTGCTTACTTCCTGTCTGTCTTCTTCTGCTGTTCCCTTTAGTGTTTACTTCCTGTCCGTCTTCTCCTGATGTTCCCTTTAGTGTTTACTTCCTGTCTGTCTTCTCCTGATGTTCCCGTTAGTGTTTACTTCCTGTCTGTCTTCTTCTGCTGTTCCCGTTAGTGTTTACTTCCTGTCTGTCTTCTTCTGCTGTTCCCTTTAGTGTTTACTTCCTGTCTGTCTTCTTCTGCTGTTCCCTTTAGTGTTACTTCCTGTCTGTCTTCTCCTGCTGTTCCCTTTAGTGTTTACTTCCTGTCTGTCTTCTCCTGATGTTCCCGTTAGTGTTTACTTCCTGTCTGTCTTCTCCTGATGTTCCCGTTAGTGTTTACTTCCTTCTGTCTTCTCCTGATGTTCCCGTTAGTGTTTACTTCCTGTCTGTCTTCTTCTGTTCCCGTTAGTGTTTACTTCCTGTCTGTCTTCTCCTGCTGTTCCCTTTAGTGTTTACTTCCTGTCTGTCTTCTCCTGATGTTCCCTTTAGTGTTTACTTCCTGTCTGTCTTCTCCTGCTGTTCCCGTTAGTGTTTACTTCCTGTCTGTCTTCTTCTGCTGTTCCCGTTAGTGTTTACTTCCTGTCTGTCTTCTCCTACTGTTCCCGTTAGTGTTTACTTCCTGTCTGTCTTCTCCTGCTGTTCCCGTTAGTGTTTACTTCCTGTCTGTCTTCTCCTGATGTTCCCGTTAGTGTTTACTTCCTGTCTGTCTTCTCCTGCTGTTCCCGTTAGTGTTTACTTCCTGTCTGTCTTCTCCTGATGTTCCCGTTAGTGTTTACTTCCTGTCTGTCTTCTCCTGCTGTTCCCGTTAGTGTTTACTTCCTGTCTGTCTTCTCCTGTGTTCCCGTTAGTGTTTACTTCCTGTCTGTCTTCTCCTGATGTTCCCGTTAGTGTTTACTTCCTGTCTGTCTTCTCCTGATGTTCCCGTTAGTGTTTACTTCCTGTCTGTCTTCTCCTGCTGTTCCCGTTAGTGTTTACTTCCTGTCTGTCTTCTCCTGATGTTCCCGTTAGTGTTTACTTCCTGTCTGTCTTCTCCTGATGTTCCCGTTAGTGTTTACTTCCTGTCTGTCTTCTCCTGATGTTCCCGTTAGTGTTTACTTCCTGTCTGTCTTCTCCTGATGTTCCCCTTAGTGTTTACTTCCTGTCTGTCTTCTCCTGTCCCGTAGTGTTTACTTCGTCTGTCTCTCTGTTCCCTTTAGTTTACTTCCTGTCTGTCTTCTTCTGCTGTCCCTTTAGTGTTACTTCCTGTCTGTCTCTCTGTTCCCTTTAGTGTTACTTCCTGTCTGTCTTCTCTGTTCCCTTTATGTTTTTCCCGTGCTTCTCGCTGTTCCCTAGTGTTACTTCCTGTCTGTCTTCTTCTGTTCCCTTTAGTGTTTACTTCCTGTCTGTCTTCTTCTCCTGTTCCCTTTACTGTTTATTTCCCGTCTGTCTTCTTCTGCTGATTTCTCTGTCTTTGTTTCACCTCTTTCCTTGTCTTGTTATTTTATACTTTCTTGTTTCCCTTTACTTTGAGAGAGCAGACTGCTGATTGTCCAAATTGACCAATCAGAATTGAGTATTCAACTAAGACGTGAAACAGCAAAACAAAGTGGGTATTTGTCTGACATGCGTTATCCTAAAGACGCTAAAGTGGGCATGAAAGGCGTCACATGTGGAGACATTGTGTACACAGTGTGCTCTTCTGACGGCTCCACTGCAATGTATGAGTAATGCATTAGTCTGCACTTTGTGGATTAGTCATGTCTGAAGCCCCTTTACTTCCATCCACTTACTGGTTTACCTTTGCAACATGTTTTACCTCAATCATATTAATTGAGTGTAATCAACAGAGCTTTTGTGTTTGAGTGGCTGCTCACGGTGCAGCACAACAGAGTGTCCTACATCGTACAACGCATAATAATCAAGCCGTCAGGAGTAAAGAGAAATGACAATAATATGTACTGGTTTCCATCGAGAGGTAATGCGTGTTGCTGGTGGGAAGGAGCAGAGGAAGTGCAAAACATTTCACTACTTGTGCTAGGGACGTGCACAGGTTAATGTTGCCCGGGCAACGGCCTGTTTGGCCTTTTCGGCTGACCTGCCCCTCTGGAGAGAGAGAGTTTATTTTTCTTTGTTTTGTTGTGGCCGGATCAGCACGATGAGCCCACAATCAGTATGGTAGCGTCTCGCTGCGGGAAGCACACTTTGTCAGCGCTGTCATCTGCCAGCGCCTTAAGACCACCTCAGTGTCGGATTTTGGAAACTTGATTTTGAGTTGTCTCGTGGCAGTTAGGGTCTACGGGACAAACCAGGGGACTTGACTTCCTCTTGATGCCGTCAGTTATTTACAAACACACACCTAAATATAGCTACTTGTTGTTGTTGTGCTTCTGTCTTTCTGAGTCTTCTCATCGGTGAACTCGCTCAACGGGCCGCTCTCTTATCTTGATCGCCCTCTCACGGGTGAGCAGTTCAAGGTCCCGCTTCATTGTAGGATTTCTGCCATGTCTCTACTTTAGTTTGATCATCTCCGTTACTAAGTTATGGAATGCTAAATAAATAAGTCATTAGATACCGTACCGTCACTGCGCTCATAAAGAACGATAAGAATAAGAATAATGCGCTGAACTGGTTTCATCAATTAGTGAGTTTAGGGTAATTAGTTAGAGGCCCTATTTTATCAGAATGTCTGCAGAGCAGTTACAAAGGGCAACTACATTGAATGGTCCCCATGTTGTCTTTATAGTTACTAACATTAGATATGTTGATGAGATATGGATCGCAAAACAAAGAATGTCCCTGGTTTTCATTTTTAAAATCAAGTCACGGAATGCAAGTAGTCGCCTTCGCTTATTTTGTTATGAGATGTGAATTACTCTTCAATTTAGTTGATGCAATAATCGTTTGGTTTCTTTCACATTTAAAACAAGTTACAATTTTCAAAAGGTCTTTATCGGGGCTTTTTCCAGTTTAGAGCAACAGCCCCACCAAATGTCTGTGCACGGCCCTGCTTTTCACCCCTCGTTTAAATCGTGTTTTGCACCTCAGGGCCGCCATGAGTAGTGATTTGTTTCATGTAATCTTACGGGTGTTTTCAGTCGGAGTACGGCCTAATTAAAAACAAAGGCCTGGTGTCCTGTTATGTTTGCAGATAGCAGTAGGGTGACCAGATCCCAACAAACCAAATGTGGGACAAGGAGTATGGTTGTGTGGGACAATGTGGGACACCCTCTCAACAGCACCCCCCAACCCCCGGAAAAAAAACTGTAACAAATATATAACAACAGAGCAGGAAGTGAAGTCAGAATGCAGTTTTTTAATAAAGAAAAGTAAACCAAGGCAGCAGGCATTACTCACTTCAAGTGTTTAGAAATGCATCTTCTTAATTCAACTAGTGTATCACCTGTACAAGTAGGCACAACATCAATTAATAGATAAAATAAAACCAACACTGGTGCATCACAGCAACAGAAGGTGCCCCCCCCATCACAGCAACAGAAGGTGCATCACAGCAACAGAAGGTGCCCCCCCCCCATCACAGCAACAGAAGGTGCATCACAGCAACAGAAGGTGCATCACGCAACAGAAGGTGCATCCAGCAACAGAAGGTGCATCACAGCAACAGAAGGTGCATCACAGCAACAGAAGGTGCAGCATCACAGCAACAGAAGGTGCATCACAGCAACAGAAGGTGCACCCCTCCCCACACAGCAACGGTGCACACACAGCAACAGCAAAGGTGCCCACCGCATCACAGCAACAGAAGGTGCATCACACCCGAAGGTGCATCACAGCAACAGAAGGTGCCCACCCCGGGTCCATCACAGCAACAGAAGGTGCCATCACAGCAACAGAAGGTGCATCACAGCAACAGAAGGTGGCCCCCCACCACATCACAGCAACAGAAGGTGCCCCCCCCCCATCACAGCAACAGAAGGTGCATCACAGCAACAGAAGGTGCCCCCCCCCCATCACGCAACGAAGTGCATCACAGCAACAGAAGGTGCATCACAGCAACAGAAGGTGCCCCATCACAGCAACAGAAGGTGCACATCACAGCAACAGAAGGTGCCCCCCCCCCAGCCCCCATCACAGCAACAGAAGGTGCATCACAGCAACAGAAGGTGCCCCCCCCCCATCACAGCAACAGAAGGTGGGCCTTTTGTCACCTAGACCCACTGGTGTCTTTGCCTCTGTCAGACAGCTCTCCACAGAGGCAGGGGAAAGCACATCTGTTATCATGGACGCTGCTGTTGTACGACCACATGACATTTTCTTTACTATCTCAGAGTCTGGAGAAATGGTCGGCGCTAGCTTGTTACCAGTCATGTGACCGGTATGAATGGGAGTGTTGCACTGCGTGGTAAACACTGGTTATTTCTGCTGCTGTCACCTCGTCTGAGTGGCCATCATTTTTTGGTTTGAGGAGGAATGTCTCCATAGAGTGGGATGTCTCTTTTTGAGCGACACGTTTCTTGTGAGAATCGCATTCTCTGTGTCTTTTGACGTCGTATTCACCGCCATGTGACATTTAAAAATTACTCTTGCAAAGATTGCAAAACTCTCTGAGAGTCGCCCTGCACCGGCTGCACCCACGGGTTAGTGTCTTCCCAGTCTTTGTTGTATGTGCATCTTCTTTTCTTCTTAGCTGTAGTTTCAGTTTCCTCCATTTTCCATAACCTGCTGCGTCGCCTGCGTTCGTTGTTGTTGTTTGGCGGGGTGTGTGTGAGTGAGTGAGTTACTCTCATTGGTTAACACTTGACCAGCAGCCGCCGTGTGTTACAGTTTGATTGACAGCAGACACAGCCCCCTGATGATAGCCTTCCCTGCTTTCTCAACAGCCATTGGATGAATCTTGATTTTAAAGAAAAGCGTTTTAGCCAATCAAAATGAAATATGCGGGACATCGTCTCAATTTGCGGGACGCACCAAAAGTCGTGAAAATGCTGTGCAGTCCCGCGGGACATCTGGTCACCCTAGAGTGTCAACAAACATTTTATCAAATCACACAACATTAAAATGGTTGTTCTAGTGGCTGAATTTATCGTGTTTCTTGTATTTTGTGTGCAGAGCATTCACAGATTGTGCCTTTACAATCAGAAATGGAAGACAAAAGCAGAAATATTAGGAAAGCAATATTGTTTCCATCTTTGGGAAAATACAGGTCAACATTTTTGCAAGGAAAAATCAATAATCGCCAAGTCCCCAAGGCCGGGTGACGAAAAAGTGAATGTTCTGCTCTGATGCACCAACACAAAAGGAACTGAACTCTGCCCTTATTAAGATGCACACTTATACATAAGATACACACACACACACACACACACACAGAACATGTGATGGATGCGGGGAAGAAAGAGAGAGACATTTGACCCTGCTCATGCGTGTATAAATTCACATGCGATTTCAGAAGCAGCATTTCAGTGGTAAACAGGAGTATGCTTCCTCTCTAATCAGCATGTAGCCTTCACGGTGAATCTCAGCATGTAGCCAGGGTCAATAAAGGGTCGCACACACACTCAATAACTAACACACATGCCCATCACGATAGAACATATATATGTGTGTTTTGTGTGTGTGCAGAGACGAGAGATAATTGGAAGGGAAGGAGAGCAGATTAAAAGATGGCTGAGGATCACGTGTTCGGAGCTCAGAGCCACAACGGCGGCGCTTCAGGAAAACACGGCCGCTAAAATGTTAAACATTCAAATCTATCACAATAGCCTTCATCTACAATATAGACAATAGGCATAATTGTAAAACAACACACATATATTGCAGTTATGATGTCATAATAACATACAATTGTATAAACCACAATTTGCTTACGTCTTTGTTCTCTTTTGAGAATCAAACCAAACTGATTTAAAGTAAACAAATAATGCAAACAAACAAGTGAAATGAACTAAATGGCTTTTAATTCACTGGCAGGAGCGACAAGTGAGGAGGAGACAAGTGAGGAGGAGACAAGTGAGGAGGATACAAGTGAGGAGGAGACAAGTGAGGAGGAGACAAGTGAGGAGGAGACAAGTGAGGAGGAGACAAGTGAGGGAGAGACAAGTGAGGAGAGACAAGTGAGGAGGAGGAGACAAGTGAGGAGGAGACAAGTGAGGAGGAGACAAGTGAGGAGGAGACAAGTGAGGAGGAGACAAGTGAGGAGGAGACAAGTGAGGAGGAGACAAGTGAGGAGGAGACAAGTGAGGAGGAGACAAGTGAGGAGGAGACAAGTGAGGAGGAGACAAGTGAGGAGGAGACAAGTGAGGAGGAGACAAGTGAGGAGGAGACAAGTGAGGAGGAGACAAGTGAGGAGGAGACAAGTGAGGAGGAGACAAGTGAGGAGGAGACACGTGAGGAGGAGACAAGTGAGGAGGAGACAAGTGAGGAGGAGACAAGTGAGGAGGAGACAAGTGAGGAGGAGACAAGTGAATAGGAGACAAGTGAGGAGGAGACAAGTGAGGAGGAGACAAGTGAACAAGGAGGGAGAGACTGAACAAAGAGAAAGCGTAGAGGACAGAGAGAGTAAAGACAGAAGAGGACAGAGAGACTAAAGACGATGGAAGAGAGGCTGCAGGTTATGGGAAGGAGAGAGACATGGAAAGTGAATGTTGACAATGTTTTGTGATCATTTTACCCCCCTAACATATTTGGACCTCGGTATTTAGGACATCCTGGATACGGCCCTGTACGAGACGTCCAGTTAAGGTGCTGCTATTGGAGCTGAGCTCCCCGTATCGTGTTCTGGTTTCCAACGCATTCAAATCAGACGAGCCTGAAACTAATGGTGCGGTCAAACCAGAATTAGCCAGGCAAATGTGTGTGTGTGTGTGTGTGTGTGTGTGTGTGTGTGTGTGTGTGTGTGTGTGTGTGTGTGTGTGTGTGTGTGAGTTAAAATGGCCTCCGAGCTCCACAGCAGCTAAATTATAGTGTACAGCTTCTTATCAAGCACTGTCATTATCCTCAGCCATTGTCCTGCAGCCTAGCAGCATGCAACAGCTGCTTGAATTGCTCTATTGTGCGGTCACACACACACACACACACACACACACACACACACACACACGCACATCAATACTTGAATTAAATGTCAACAATTTCTCTACGACTGGCTTGAATTTCGCAGGTCAGAGTTCACTCTGAGAGTAGGGCCGCTCGATTATGGCAACAATCATAATCTCGATTATTTGGGTCAATAATTGATATCACGATTATTAAAAACGACTATCCATTTACTTTGAAAACATCCATGTATTGGAGACAGAAGAAGTGAACAGTATGTTTTTAACAGTTGATTACCCGGAACTTCAATTCAACTGAAAAACCAATTAAAAAATCAATAATAATAATTTTTAAAAAATCGTTTTATTTCGTTTACGTTGTTTTCGTAATCGTTGCCAGCCATAATCATAATTGCAACTAAAATACGATTAATTGAGCAGCCCTACCTGAGAGACTGTTTTTACCTTTCAAAACAAGGCTTCTTCACACACCCATCGAGTTTGGCATTTTAGTAATTATCACGCTGTAATCAAATCGACCGCACGACGCCTGCAGCACTCCATCAATCCGGCTGAAGGAGGGTCATGCGTTAAAGTCTCATCAATTTAACACGGTGCGATAATTACATAATCTTATGACTGGCAGGCTATATTAAGAAAGGTAGTAATACACACACACACACACACACACACACACACACACACACACACAGTACCCACACGAGGCTTCTGCTTTTCACACATTCAGCCAATTAGCTCGACGGTGGAGTTGAAAGAGCAGTCGGTCTCTGGAGCTGGCAGGCCGGGGTAAGAGGCGAACGAGGAGGAAATAAAATAATACCCGGTGAGGTTTGGATACCAGGAAGGCTCATTTACACACATTTACATACCATGTTGGGGTAAAGGCAAATAACGTCAAACAAATACGCTTGAACCATGTCTTCGTTTGGCAGCAGATTACTAACAGAGAGCGCCCTGTGTGTTTCACGAGATGCCGCCTGTCAGAGCTCGACGGCAGAGGGATTACAAACATCCCCAGCCCATGTTGATCGTAAAGAAACCTCGAAACGTGCAAACAATCTGAATATGCCCAGGGCGTTAGGCCTTCCTGAGCACCATGCACTGTGGAAGATAGCAGGCTGATGTTAGCATGTAGCAGAGAGCAACAATGTTCACTATGTTTGCACTCGACATTTAGTCACTTTGAGATGTTGACCTATGATGGTGGCATTCAGCATTTTAGAGATGGTAAGTGGACTGAACTTATATCGTGCGTTCCCACTCTTTAGGACCACTCAAAGGGCTTTGCATGCAAGTCAGCATTCACCCACGCATTCATGCAGAAGCAGAGGCTGCCATGAAAGGTGCCACCTGCTCAGGGACACTAACATTCACACACACACACACACACACACACACACACACACACACACACACACACACACACATACATTATATTGCATTTAGCTGAGGCTTTTATCCAAAGCGACTTACAATAAGTGCGTTCGACCAACAAAATACAAACTTGAAGAAAACAGAATCATAAAGTACATCAGGTTTCATAGAGCCAAACATTTCAAGTGCTACTCAACTACCATGTATACGTCACTTCAGGGGACATTACATTGACTTACATGCATTTCCTGGAGACTTATCCTAACCTTAACCATAACCACACATGTCTAACCCTAACCCTAACCAAGTCTTCACCCTAAAATTAATGATTCCCCTTATGGGGACCTCCATTTTGTCCCCATAAGGGAGGCGAGTCCCCACACGTGACTATGTAAACAGATTTAGGTCCCCACAAGTATAGTAATGCTAGTCCACACACACACACACACACACACACACACACCACACACACACACACACACACACACACACACTGCTGGCCATCGGGGGCAATTTGGGGTCAAGTAACATCGACGTGTTGACTACAGGGGGACTTGGGGACGAACGCTCAACCTTCTTATTGGAGGACGACTGCTATGCCTCACAGACACAGTTGCCGTCTACTATATATATATATATATATATATATATATATATATACATTACATAATATGACTTTCATCTTCCTGTATTTGCTCTGGTCATCTGTGGTGCAGGGTTTTATGGCAGTGGCTTTGAGGCAATTTGTTGACAACCCAGCAAAACCTTTCTTTTTCATATCTTAAAAGCGATAATCTATTTTCTCTAAACATGTATGCATCTGTAGAGATACAGTCACACGAGTGGCATGTGGCGTGTGCACAGTGCTACAGATTACATACATACACAACAAAGCAACCAGAACCGGGGACATATGCCACCGTACGAGGCATGCCTGCTGCTTGCTCCGCTCATGTTCTCTTGTAATTGAACATGGTGTGAACATGTGGGGCTGTGGCCACTCGGTCAGATGCAGAGACCATAACACCGGCTCTAAAGCACAAATGATGTTGTCAGTGGGACCTCGTAACGACCAGTCAAGCCAATCTGTCTGGTGCGGTAACAGGTGCACGTGATGCTTTCTCCCCGCGCCCGGTCGCGGACCAGCTGCCAGGGCCAGGGCCATGGGACACAGCATTGTTTCATTGATGCAACGCCGCGAGGGAGACGTCGCCTGCTGCAAAGTCAATATTTGCTCAAATTACACAAAAGCAAGAAGCAATGGCAAACTGGTGAGTGGCGGCCGGGCTAATGATGCAATACATCGGTCATCTAGCAATCTGAAAAACATACAAATGGACATGAAGACATGTTGAAAGAATTATGAAAAAGACCATTTGCACAGAAACATGGACGCAGGCTTGGATCCCAAAGATATTGAAGTGACTGTTATTTTGTATATATTGTATATTGTTGTGCTTTTATGTGTCTTAATGTGTGCACATGTATAAATGTGTATATAGGATATATATATTTGTATACATATTTGTATTTTTGTATTCGGGATTGTGGGGAAACGGTATTTCGATCTCTCCGTCTGTACACTGAAAGATGGACAATAAAGTTGACTTGGTTAATCATGTCCTCTGAGACCGTCCACTGTGTCAGCGAGCAGGTCGGAGGTAGGGCGGCGCTCTCCAGGCGCCCGCTGCCAGATCCTGTTTGGGTCGCTTGGCTCTGACTGACTGTCTGCCCGACGGACTGAAGAGACTCAAACTGCCCTACTCCGTCTTTAACTCTCCTCCAAGCCAGGTGCCACAATCTGCTTTCCATCTAAGCATGATTTGGATTTGAATGAAAAGATTGGGTCTGCGTATTTTACCCTGACATCTAGACGAACAGTGTGTTGTTAAGTCTGAGCAAGAAACCAGATCACATCAGCCAATTTAGAGGTGCAAGATGAGCACGTTAGCACTTCTAGTTCACTCAAAGTCAATGATGTTTGAATGGTCTTCAAGTTAGATGCCTGAAATAAGATATAAGTTACTAACAAGGGTAATGCCAATGATAATACCATCAAATACATTAGTAAATACCCCACTGGTGAATTTTCAAAAGCAGCGGTTGCTAGCAAGTGTCTAATGAGACGATTGAACATCATCACGCCCAACATTAGCCACCTTTAGCTTAGCGGTGGTGACGTGAAGTCATGTGACCGTGCTGTAGTTCCTTTGTAGCCCAACATTAGCCACCTTTAGCTTAGCGGTGGTGACGTGAAGTCATGTGACCGTGCTGTAGTTCCTTTATAGCCCAACATTAGCCGCCTTTAGCTTAGCGTGTGACGTGAGCATGTACCGGCTGTAGTTCCTTTATGCCCAACGTAGCCTCCTTTAGCTTAGCGTGTGACGTGAAGTCATGTGACCGTGCTGTAGTTCCTTTATAGCCCAACATTAGCCGCCTTTACTAGCGTGGTGACGTGAAGTCATGTGACCGTGCTGTAGTTCTTTTAGCCCACATTAGCCGCCTTTAGCTAGCGTGTGACGTGAGTCATGTGACCGTGCTGTAGTTCCTTTATAGCCCAACATTAGCCTCCTTTAGCTTAGCGGTGGTGACGTGAAGTCATGTGACCGTGCTGTAGTTCCTTTATAGCCCAACATTAGCCGCCTTTAGCTTAGCGGTGGTGACGTGAAGTCATGTGACCGTGCTGTAGTTCCTTTATAGCCCAACATTAGCCGCCTTTAGCTTAGCGGTGGTGACGTGAAGTCATGTGACCGTGCTGTAGTTCCTTTATAGCCCAACATTAGCCGCCTTTAGCTTAGCGGTGGTGACGTGAAGTCATGTGACCGTGCTGTAGTTCCTTTATAGCCCAACATTAGCCGCCTTTAGCTTAGCGGTGGAGACGTGAAGTCATGTGACCGTGCTGTAGTTCCTTTATAGCCCAACATTAGCCCCCTTTAGCTTAGCGGTGGTGATGTGAAGTCATGTGACCGAGCTGTAGTTCCTTTATAGCCCAACATTAGCCCCCTTTAGCTTAGCGGTGGTGATGTGAAGTCATGTGACCGAGCTGTAGTTCCTTTATAGCCCAGCATTAGCCGCCTTTAGCTTAGCGGTGGTGACGTGAAGTCACGTGACCGTACTGTAGTTCCTTTATAGCCCAACATTAGCCGCCTTTAGCTTAGCGGTGGTGATGTGAAGTCATGTGACCGAGCTGTAGTTCCTTTATAGCCCAACATTAGCCCCCTTTAGCTTAGCGGTGGTGATGTGAAGTCATGTGACCGAGCTGTAGTTCCTTTATAGCCCAACATTAGCCCCCTTTAGCTTAGCGGTGGTGACGTGAAGTCACGTGACCGTACTGTAGTTCCTTTATAGCCCAACATTAGCCGCCTTTAGCTTAGCGGTGGTGACGTGAAGTCATGTACAATCCTGTGTGGGATTGGTGGATTCGTGTGTGGGAGACATCTGTTTTTGCTCTTTAATGACGTGCACAGAAACAATTTGAATTCAATGAATTAAGTTTTATCAGGAAGGCCAGGAACAATGATTTTAACACTGTCCTACTGATGCAGTATCATTTCTAATAGGACCTCCTCCCCGATCCTCTCAAGGAACTTTCCCTTTCTGAATCTACAGATATCAAGATAACTTTGTCCTCTTTTTATATATTAGCATCTTTGACAGAACAATATCCCCTGGCTGTATCCATATGTGTTCCTGCATGATTTGTAATTACCCAGGAGACAGTGCGATGCCCCCTGGGGACACAAAGCTCCATCTGGTGACAGAGCGCTGAACATCCCACACTTTCTCTCGCGGCCTTTGACATGAACTTTGGCGTGCTGCAGCGAAACGATGACATAAGGGCTGAACGCACACAATGCTTAATAAGAGCTGACACTGATTTATAACCTGTTTTCGTTGTTTCCAACGCTAAAAGGCTTCTCCGCAGGATGCCTGGTAGAATAAATGACATTTCGCACTTCCTATCTGCGTCACAGGTTGCCGTAACTATATGCCATGGCTTCAAAAGTGAAAAGACCCTCTGATGTGCAGTGACTCACACATCATAAGCGTTTGGCATGCAGTTCAAAGCTCTATCTGCTTCCAGTATGGCTCTTTGACTCAGACGTTCACCACCTATATGTATATGGGACTACATCAATGCATTACAGTGAGGCTGAGAGACGGGGTGCAGGCTGTTCGTGGGATGGATGTGTCACTGAGGCTGGAAGGCAGAGCTTATGGTTCGGCATTAGGTTGACTTGTTTTCATAGCTGGAGGTAGACATTAAGCTATGCTAGTTTAAAAATAGTACATCAGAGTTATAAGGCGCTCACCAGAAACCTTAATGACACTTTTCATACTGTAGCAAAAACGCCTAAAAAGTAGGAATAAAATGTAAGAATGGAGCGTTGGTTAGATCTGAGGAGATGGGTTTTAAAGGACTTTTTGAACGATGACAATGTGGGGAATATTTAACGTGGTTTTTGAGCAAGAACTAAAGACATAACGGCAATTTGGAGTGCTGAGAAGTCTGGATATGTCAGAGCTTTCTTCAATTAAAGAAAGATACAACTGAGGTATCGTTTTTAAGAAGCAAGGAGCGACGACAATTACGAAGTCATACTACTATCACCTGAAGAATATACACGGAGGATTAAAGCACTGATGTCTCAGCGGGATTTGGAAAACTTGAAACTTGTCCTACATTGTGAACCATTCAGAACTAAACATGGAGACGCAGCGCTCAGTCATCATGCTCCATATTGGTTCTTCCAGAAAACGGAGGGTTTGCTGCAACTCTCACTTCCTTTAAATCAGGGGTCTCAAACTCAAGGGGGCCAAATCCGGCCCGCGACTTCATTTTATGTGGCCCCGCAAGAGCTTGCAAAGAATATATTATGTTTATTATACGGTTACATGCCACTTTACAGAAGCAGGTTGCCCATAAACTACATGTCCCACAATGCATCTCGTTTTGTGACACTGAAGAGACCTGGACTTCTGCTTTCAGACATAGTTTTACTAAGTTATTATCCTATCCAATAATAATCCAATTCAGAGGCAATAATGTAATATAATACATTATTTTATATATATATATTATATATTTATATAGTTACAACCGGCCCTTTGAGTGCAACCTTTATTCGAATGTGGCCCGCAATGAAATTGAGTTTGACACCCCTGCTTTAAATCCAGGCTGTAGACTTTTCTTTGTATGAATAAACGTGCTATTACGTTTTGGAAATCGTCTGTAGAAAAATAGAAGCATTGATGAGGTAATGTTGGAAATAATGCTCGCTGTCTGTGTTTCACTTCGTCCCATAAAAGTGAATGGAGGTTGAGGACAGGACTCTTTGCAGACCGGTGAATAACATAACATTTCCAAATTGGGAAACTATCTTATCTTATACCTTCAATCAAACTGGAAAAACAATATTGTTTTATGGAGCTGTGAGTATCATCATGTCGAAACAGCAAAACCAAACTAAGAAAACTGCCCGAAATGTAAGGCGAAGAAGTATTTTGTGTATATTTTTGGCCATCTATTCAAAATGTCACAAGATATATGGCTGTAGTTCCAAAAGAGAAAAGCAAGAGCACTCGGAATTAAGTATTCTTCTATTCTTTTAAAATGTTTTCCGGATTTCATATAATATAAACACCAAATCCCAGCATGCATTGCGGCTAAAATATCCAATCAGCGAGCTTAAACCAGAGCTGAGGATCTTGGGTAATCGCTCGAAATGCCTACGGTTATTTTTATTTTGAAATTCAGTTCCTGACGGACGCCAAAAAAGCCCGAGATTATGGAATTAAACCAATAAATAATAGCAAGGATAATTGTGTGTTATTGGTGAGTAAATAACAGTGTGTTATTTTGAAAAGAATAATAAATTAGAAGGAAAAACAGATCTGTATTATATTATACAGTCATTTCTGTATATCTGGGTCTTATTCAGTTAGTCCATCTGGTGTGCTGCTGTAACCAGGGCGGACTGGGACTACAAATCAGCCCGGGACTCTCGACCGGCCCACTTCGGTACCGCTAGTAAATTGTCAATGGGGGGGCCACATCGTCCACCCGGCCCTCTTCAGTACCGGCCCAGTCCGCTACTGGCTGTGACATTTCCAACACCATCTGACTTATTTCGTTCTCGTGTTAATAATAATAAATTCCATTTGTATCGCGCCTTTCAAGGGACCCAAGGCCGCGTTACATGGGGTCTTACATTAGATATCCTCTCCAATGGTTCGGTGATATTTTACAATCCTTGCAGAATATAAGAATTGCCAATTAACCTGCTGAGGGACCGGCGTGTGTACAATTTGTTTTTGTTGACAGATTTGTGACGAAGAAGAGACCGGGTAAACATAATGTACCTGCAGCTCCGAAATACAGCCAAACAAGTCTATAAAAGAGTCTTAGGGACATGTACATGTGTGCGATCTAAACGCGGCCCCCTCGCCCTCTAATCAAGCTGGGTTCGAGATGAATCCGCCTCCAATTGGACCTGATTACCTGAGAGCGGGGAGATGTACCCCCTGTCGCTCTGACTTCATCACTTTCATTTACCGCCATTACCGCCCGGCCTCTGTCCTTCTCCTTTCTTTTGCCTCGCTCATTTCTTACGCACGCGGTGACATCCTCGACGACCAGCTGCTTTCTATTTCCAGCTCCGTCCTGATCTCCTGTCTGACGTTATCCGTGTGAGCTTCTTCTAACGATCTGCTGCTCCCCTTCCCTCTTTTGATTGGCCGCAGACATTCAGAAACCTCACTGTCTGTGAGAGGTTCAGTCGGCTGTTTGAAAGCACTCTCACTTCATGTTCTGTGTTTGTCGGGACGCGGCTGCAGCGAGTCTGACAGGAGACCGACGGATGCCTTTCACAGAACAAGAGGGGGGGGGTAGATCTCCGGCATCGATCCTTAACACAAAAAGGACACCAAAGACCCAATAATATATATGTGTTACACTGTATTTATTCATTTATTTTAAAAACTGCCTTTTTTAGAATTGCTTTTGTGATTTTATTTCATTATTTTTTAATTATTAATATATTTTTGAAAGTCGTCATTTGATCCTTTTTTATCACATTTAATTGTAGTGTTGTTTATTTAATTTAATTTTATATATTTAATAGCTCACATCCTTTGTCGGGTCGAATGTAATTATTTGTTGTTCAACTTTAATATGAATGTATTGCATAGACACACATTTAAATACCAAAAACTATTCCTTAAGGATTATGTAGAGCTTGAGATATATTAGACCCTCCAGAAAAACGCGGGCTAAAATCCTTGATTATTAAACATGCGGGGTTTTATGTGATTGTATGCGGTGAAATTGCGGGAAATTGCGAAATATACTAAAAAAAAAGTTTAAATATTGGGCCGTCTTATTTATTCTCTCTCACACACAACCTGCCACTAACGATAAACCCCTTTTCAATTAAACACAGCCAATGTTTAGTTTCCTCCCACTTTCGTGCGAGACATCGGGGAACTGCTTTGCCCGGTCTTTAGCAGAAATGTTCGTCGGTAAATGAGATTCGATTTTTTCATCTTGGTGTTTTCTCTCTTGTGTGAGCTCCACACGTTCACTCTACGGTGTTGTTTACCTTCTGTGATGCGCGAGCTGATGACGTCGCGCATCATCATCATCATCATCATAACTTCACGTCAAGACGAGTTAACTTTTTTCCCCCTCAACTTTGTGTGGAAACATGCGGGGATTATGCAGCCTTTTAAAAATCTGCGCCATTTTGCTGATTGTGCGGTACATTCTGCGCTCGCAGAATCCCGTTTTTCTGGAGGGTCTAAAATATGCTATTTAACGGTTATGGACATTTGTACAAAAGCTTCACATTTCTATTTTAAACACTTTAAACTCGAGACAAAACATGCAACCAGCCTTTAAACTGCTCCTCTGTAATCGGGAAAGTGTTTAACGGACACAGCTGTTGCTTTCAGAAACCACTGTCCTCCGCTCTGAGAGGAGTCGCTGACAGGTGCGCGCTGAATGCAGCCGTATTGATTACTCTGAACGCTGCCATGAAACACCACTGTGTGTGTGTGTGTGTGTGTGTGTGTGTGTGTGTGTGTGTGTGTGTGTGTGTGTGTGTGTGTGTGTGTGTGTGTGTGTGTGTGTGTGTGTGTGTGTGTGTGTGTGTGTGTGTGTGTGTGTGTGTGTGTGTGTGTGATCTCTCATCTTTCATTATGAACTTCGTACTGCGAGCGTAAAAGTGCAAAGTGTTAAATTCAGACATAATGAAGTGAGCTCAGCGTGTGTCCCCTCTTCTCCACGTCTCTTCTACATTAACATGTGTCCCCTCTTCTTCATGTCTCTTCTACATCAACATGTGTCCCCTCTTCTTCATGTCTCTTCTACATTAACATGTGTCCCCTCTTCTTCATGTCTCTTCTACATCAACATGTGTCCCCTCTTCTTCATGTCTCTTCTACATCAACATGTGTCCCCTCTGCAGTGGCGGTTCTAGAACATTTTACATGGGGTGGCAAGAGGTCATGCCAGGGTGGCATGGGAGGGCGGACACCGGACAGTACGTGGTATTTTATACTGTATATAACCTATTTATTGTTAATTCATGCCCTAACACAAGTGTTCTTAATGCACAAGAGAAACAAGGTGTTCAGACACACAATCGGGTGCCCTTTGAGTCCCCCAAGCTTACCTCAACCATTTTAAATGAAAGGAAACTACAAAATGTATTTTAAAGCAATTAATTAATGGAACAGGTTGTTTTGCATTACAATGTAAAATTAAATATATATATTGTTTTTAAAAAATGTGTTGTCTTAGTATAAGACAGACATATTTGCATGTCCTCACTAAGCATTATTACATATTAATTTAATATTAAACAAATCAAAATGGCCAATTATACAAAAATGTTGCTGCTAATATAATCATATACTTGTCAACTTTAACTTATCAAAAATCAATTCTGAAAAAATACTTGAATTATCTATGAAATTGCAATATTGTCCCTCAGTTTGTTTCAACCCCGTCACGCCATACCATTTACCCTCCTATTGAAATAATGGATCAGTCCATGTGTGATCTGCATTGAGGGTCAGTCCATGTGTGATCTGCATTGAGGGTCAGTCCATGTGTGATCTGCATGGAGGGTCAGTCCATGTGTGATCTGCATTGAGGGTCAGTCCATGTGTGATCTGCATTGAGGGTCAGTCCATGTGTGATCTGCATTGAGGGTCAGTCCATGTGTGATCTGCATTGAGGGTCAGTCCATGTGTGATCTGCATTGAGGGTCAGTCCATGTGTGATCTGCATTGAGGGTCAGTCCATGTGTGATCTGCATCGAGGGCATTCCATCACAAAAGTGTCCGTTTCTTCTCTTACCCTATATTCCAGTTTTTGTATTTTCAGATTAAGATTGACAAGCTCAACATTTCAACTCTGTTATATGAATTAATAATAGTATATCATTGTTTATTACAAAATAAACAATAGTTTTACAAAATATTACAATTTTGTAATGTCCTTGATTTCCATGTGGTGCCATATCTTAGCTAAACAAGGTCTCATGCCTACTTTTTGTCAAAAACTTCAACCCTGTTACATTTTTTCAAGTAAATTCCTAGTAATTATTTATATGTTGTGCCTGGGGTGGGAACATGTGAGTAGTCCACTGCCAGATGTTGACCAAACATTTTGGTTTAATTTTTCAAAGATATAAAGACCCAAAAGGCACCCGATTCAGAGAATACTCTAATTCTGCATACTGTAAGTACTTAGTTATAATTAAGTACACGAATGGCATCACCCATCTCTTCAGAGAGCTACAGGTGACCTGTGCAGCAACACATTTCAATCAATATGTGTCCGTACTGAGAGCTGCTAGATTGAGCTGCTGTGATGGAACATGTAAGGAGAATAAGAACATACCATGTGGTCCAGCTGGAGTCTCCTCTGCCTCCTGATCCCTGCCCCTGGCCCTCTCTCTGACACTTCATCTTTATTCCTCACATATATTTCTTCTTCTTCACTAATGTCTTCATCTTCTCCTCTTCCTCCTGCTCTGACCCTCCTAATCTCTTCATCTCCTCCTCTTCCTCCTGCTCTGACCCTCCTGCTCTCTTCATCTCCTCCTCTTCCTCCTGCTCTAACCCTCCTGGTCTCTTCATCTCCTCCTCTTCCTCCTGCTCTAACCCTCCTGGTCTCTTCAGTGAACTCTCTTTTCCTTCTCCTCTTTCTGTTCGTCCTGATCTCTTCTCAGATATGCCTTTTTGTTGTCGTTGAATCACTCCTATACTCTGGCCTGCAAGAGTCTACTTGTGAAAAGCACTGGTACAAATGCTTGTATAACTTTACACGTTAGGGCCATGTAGCTAATAAGTAGCATATCATCAGAAAGTATTGATCAAGCGCACACGGGCAGCTGTGTTTGCATCCAGTTTTTACGGTAAAGGATGCATCCTGGTTTCATTGATCTGGCCTCATGGCTGTGATGTGTAGTTTACGTGGAGTTAATAGTAGGCTACTGCGTAGTTTAGCAAAGTGATCGATCTCCCAGCTAACGCTGTCTGCGTAGTATTTTGTAACGTAACGCCCCAAACAGCGCCCGTCTGTTAAACGCTATCGATTCAAACGGCAGCGTTTTATTAATATTTAGTTTCAAGCTCTCGTCCTTAGTAAAAACAAAACTAGTGGAAAGGGAAATGCTCCCAGGGGAAGCTGATCCGTCGGTGCTGGGACAGCTCGCTCCCTCTCTGCAGCGGTGTGAGCCGCGGTCTGTGTGAACGCCGCTCCGCAGTTTAATGCAGGGCCGCAGCTGCGTTTTTAACGGGCCTAAAATGATATTTAAAATGATTCACTTTTAACTAATGTAATGCTTGTTTCGTTGCTTGAGAAGCTTGTAGAAATAGTGTAGGTTTGTTTTAGTACAGTTTTAAGGAAACAAAAGTTAGGGGGGCAGCTGGGGGGGCAAGGCTCTACAGTGGGGGGGGGGCAGCTGCCCCCCCTTGCCCCCCCGTAGATCCGCCACTGCCCCTCTGTGGAAAGAGACTCTGAAAGTTTCAGGAACAAAGATTTTCTCTCTTTTTGATCCATTTCTATAAAAACCTGTCTGAAAATGAGCTGATCAGATTTTGGCCACTTGATGATGTTATAACGATGTGTTGTCTTGTGTAACCGTTAGCCAATCAGCAACAAGGTAACTTATCACCTGAATCTCCTCTAGAGCTCCATTGAGTTCTTTGTAACCAAATGTCTCTCTGAGGGGCGTGGGGAGGGGCTCCTTATTTCCATCTAAAGTAACAGACAGAGAATCAGCACTTTGGAAACAGGGCTGAAACAGAGGGGATTATGGGTAATGCAGCAATGATCTGTTTGGTGTTTCAGCCAATCAGAGACAGGCTCTGGATATATCCGTGTGTTCTTCTCCAATCCAAACACAGTTCATGAAACCCCTGAAGTTGAATGAATCCTTGTCTCTCCATATTAATTTATAAATCTGTATGTGGTATTAATATAAATATTTAATGTTCAACTTGTTTAGAGACATTACATCACATGTCAGTTGTTAGACGCTTAAACCACAGAGACTCCTCTGTCTTATGGTTATCCCATATGTGGTATCCCTACATGTCTTTGTATCCAACCCTCTCTTCACTCTAACAGTTGCTGCTGGGCCACCACCTCTCGGAGCTGCTCACACAGCTGACTCTCAGCCCGTCTGGGTCCTGCAGATGAAGTGACAGAGCCCACATCAGCATTATTATCCCGTCATATCGCTCTCCGCCTGACGACAAACCAGGAGGGG
Source organism: Champsocephalus gunnari (assembly GCA_036324595.1). Taxonomy (NCBI): domain Eukaryota; kingdom Metazoa; phylum Chordata; class Actinopteri; order Perciformes; family Channichthyidae; genus Champsocephalus; species Champsocephalus gunnari. The sequence continues at coordinate 5,707,208 of CM070434.1, read as the reverse complement.
TTTCAGCACAGAGCGCCCGGGGGACACACACCTGAGACACGACAATGCTTCAGCGCTAATCTGTACACACACACACACACACACACACACACACACACACACACACACACACACACACACACACACACACACACACACACACACACACACACACACACACACACACACACACACCACACACACACACACACACACACACACACACACACACACACACAGGGGAGAGGTGACACACTGACTCCCTGCAGATCAGAGACAATGCTCTCACTTTTATACACACACAAAACACGTGTGCACAAAAATAAAGCACGTAAGGAAAAGGAGAAAGTGGAAGAACCCAATGAAGGACTGGAAGAGGGGTGTGAGATCATTGGAGTTATCTCAGCACCAACAATAACAATAACATAATGGTTTGATTTACATAAAATACCACTAATGTCACTTTGTAATTGGTTGCTATGGCAATATGAGTCTGAACTTTGCCAAAAGCTTTCAATGTATTGGAAAAATGCATTATTTGTATTATATTTTTTAATTGGACAAACTATTCTATATATATATATATATATACTATATATAATTTCCTATGTGTATTAATTTTAATTTTAAATTTGTAGTGCACAAACTTACTCTTTATGTGTATATATGTTTTATATATTATTTGTCTTTAAATGGTCACCTATGGCAAACATGGACATCTATTAAAAACTGCATACGTGAAATTGGGTGCTTTTGACCCTCAGATATTAATATTTTAAAAAGAAATTCTCTAACTGAAACGTAAACAAGAAAGATTGTGTAAAGGGAACAAATTGATTACAATGTCTTAAAAAAAAGTCATAATGGATTAAAACACCTTTTGGAAATGAGATAAAGTTCCTCTACTGCGAACCTGGCCTCCTCGCGGGGTTCTCTCTCAGCTGTGAAGCAGATCAACTACATCGTAGTATTTCGTGTGATACGGCTGAGCGGAGGGAGGGGAAGAAGTCAGAATACATAGCGCTATCTCTATTTGTGTAAGATATTAATGGTGTTGTTATCGTAGTAAGCCCTCCAGGTGACACTTCATTTATACTTTAAATGCATTCCTGACGTTCGTGCAGAATTGGCAACGAGAGCCGAACATTCACCCGTTCCCCTGCAGATCTAACGGTGCTCTATTCTTAAAGCAGAGTGGGTGTAACTGTGGAGAGACAGTCTGACACTTTTACAGAACTACTTTTAAAAGGAAGATGTGTCATGTGTTGTGAAGTATATCGCTGACATGTTTTCTTTATATTGCCTTCAATAACGACACGTATCGTCACACGAGGACCTGCTTTACCGGCCCCTCTTTGAGCAGTGCCATGTCTGTATAGATTAAAACTGAAGCGTGGGTTTAGACATGTCCACGTGATGAGGGCTCAGGCTATAACCTGGTTAGGACCGAGCCAGAACCCACTCAATTAATAGCAGCAGTTGAGTGGTGGACACAGCTGTGGCTTTTCCTAAGCACAGCAGCAAATGAACATTGATTGCGGCGAGCATGAGGTCCGCCTTCAGAGGACTCGCTCTTCCTCCCCGAGTCTCTGCCACGCCGTCATTTCGTTCTTCTTAAACAAGGATACACAATAACGTGCGCGCGGCACGAAGCCTCTGATTGAGAGGAACAAACATAAATCAACAGGAGGCGAAGTCACTTGACAAATGTTCTATTAACAAGGTGGGCATGTGCGTGTGTGTGCGTGTGTGTGTGTGTGTGTGTGTGTGTGTGTGTGTGTGTGTGTGTGTGTGTGTGTGTGTGTGTGTGTGTGTGATATGCTGTTCTAAGAGGTGTTGGCTCCAACATTCGTCATGAGAGGGCTCTATAAATAATAACATCAACGTGTATGACTCAGATATGTGTGTGTGTGTGTGTGTGTGTGTGTGTGTGTGTGTCCTAGCATTACTATACTTGTGGGGACCTAAATCTGTTTACATAGTCACGTGTGGGGACTCGCTTCCCTTATGGGGACAAATTGGAGGTCCCCATAAGGGAGTCATTAATTGTAGGGTGAAGACTTGGTTAGGGTTAGGCATATGTTGTTATGGTTACGGTTAGGATAAGTCTCCAGGAAATGCATGTAAGTCAATGTAATGTCCCCTGAAGTGATGTATACATGGTGTGTGTGTTATTATTTGTTGTTCAACTTTAATATGAATTTATTGTATATACACACATTTAAATACCAAAAACTATTCCTTAAGGATTATGTAGAGCTTGAGATATATGCTATTTAGCGGTTATGGACATTTGAACAAAAGCTGCACATTTCTATTTTAAACACTTTAAACTCGAGACAACACATGCACCAATGATTGTTGTTATTGTGAACACAGCCTTTAAACTGCTCCTCTGTAATCGGGAAAGTGTTTAACGGACACAGCTGTTGCTTTCAGAAACCACTGTCCTCCGCCCTGAGAGGAGTCGCTGACAGGTGCGCGCTGAATGCAGCCGTATTGATTACTCTGAACGCTGCCATACAACACCACTGTTTGGAACTATTGATTACAACTCACCCACTGCCTTTAGAAATACTAACGACTGTAGCCCAGCGTTTCTCAAAGTGTGGGGAGATGTGATTGTTGGGTCGCGAAAAAAATAAATAATTTAAAAAATATTTTTTTTCTTTTTTCCGCACTGGTGGAATATCGAAACAACATCCCGCCCGGGGTGCAAAACGCATCAATGACAGCGACCCTCTACCACACAAAACAACACCTGTAAATAACCCAATTTGTGTTCTTTGAAATTGAAAAGGATGTCGCATTGTGTTTGTTAATTTCGTTGCAGTTGTATGTCTTAAGTGTAATTTGGCATGCTTTTATTTTGAAGGCGAGTTTACGCTGTTGACAGTTGTTGTTGCTATGGAAACTAGAAAAGCTTCACAGCAGGCGGAACTTGTCATAAAGTCCGCGATAATAAAGCCCACCCATTTAGAGGGAAGATATGATTGGTCAATTGTACGGTCAGTTGACATTACTCTCTCGTTCAGTTACTATAGCGACCCTCTGTGAATTCACAGCTGGACGTCCAATCAGCTCCTCTCTTCACCTCGCAGAGACGAGCTTCTTTCATTTAACCCTTCACATTCAGACAGAAACTGAATAGGCAGATTCAAAGGATTTATTTCTTTGGAAATGTTATTTTAAATACAATTTAATCAAGTTATTTTGGTAAAACTAATGACAAATATTACTAAAAACATATTTAAAAAAATATATAAAGACAAATATAATTTGTGTTAATGTTTTTAAATATTATTTTGTAGAATATCTTAGGCCCTCAGAGACAGGCTCGCCACTGGTAAAAATCACTCATACACACGTGTGAAACGCTCTCACAGACACACACAGCAGCGTTGCAGTCGGGAAGAAAAGCAATGTGGAGCGAGAGAGCGAGAGAGAGAGAGAGAGAGAGAGAGAGAGAGAGAGAGAGAGAGAGAGAGAGAGAGAGAGAGAGAGAGAGAGAGCACACCTTTATCTGTTTAATAAATTTGTAAAAAATAAAGTAAGAAATCATTCCAATGTGTACTATAGGACAGTAAAAAGTTTAAAAGGGGAGGGATTAGTCAAATATGCATAAATAGAAAGAAAGAATGCTAACTAGGTAACATAAGATAAGAATAAACAAGTTTAAATGATTTGTTGTGATCATATTCTAAAGATGTTTGGACTATTGAAAAGTATACAGCTCCCTTTCATCCGAGTGTTGAGAGCTGTATCCGTAAATTCATGTTGGGCTCAAAGCAGGGCTGCTCGATTATGGCAAAAATCATAATCTCGATTATTTGGGTCAATAATTGATATCACGATTTTTAAAAACGATTAACCATTTACTTTGAAAAACATCAATTTATTGAAGAAAATGATTTGAAAGTATGTTTTTAACAGTTGATTACCTGAACGTTAAGTTTACTTCAACTGAAAAACCTATTTAAAAAATAAATCGTTTTATTTCGATTATGGTGTTTTCATAATCGTTGCAAGCCAAAATCGTAATTGCGATTAAAATACGATTAATCGAGCAGCCCTAGCTCAAAGTGCACCAGATTGATGCATTCAACTTCAACATTTAAAACAAATCTCCCTGGGGGTGCATGCCCCCGGACCCCCCTAGAGGAGGTGACGTCCACCACCAAATAAAGCAGGTTAAAATAATTAAATTGCAGACATTTTATTTTAGTAAACACTGAAAACTGGGTCCCACAGACCCAAACAGCACTCGAAGGTTAAAGGTAGCATATCATAATGTTAAAATGTGCTATAGATATACACTGCAAAAAAACTAAAGAGGAGTGAAAGTAGCTCACGACTTGTTTTACTTTTTTAAAGTAGCTCTCATCCTAAAAAAAGGTTGGAGACCCCCGTTATAGAACGATACATTTGACAATTTTAAGCTTTGGCCTACCATTTTATTGAGCGATGAGGAACAGGTGGGGCTTGAAACGAATGACAGAAAAAGTTTGAGAACCACTGCTGTAGCCAGAGAGACAGTGTGTGTGTGTGCGTGCGTGCGTGCGTGCGTGCGTGCGTGTGTGTGTGTGTGTGTGCGCGTGTGTGTGCGCGCGTGTGTGTGTGCGTGCGTGCGTGCGTGTGTGTGTGTGTGTGTACAACAATTGTATACATTATAGAAATTTAAAAACATGAATGTAATCACGTTTGCGGCACCAATCGTTATTTTGTGGGCTTTGGTTTTGAAGCATGGAGTTTGGAGTTTTGGCCGTCGCCATCTTGGTTTTTGCAACCAGCAGTGGCGCTGGAGACGGAGTTCAGACACGACATGTTCAGGCAATCAAACGTTTCAATGAACCTTTATAAAGTAAAAACAAAGCGTTAACGTTTTAACGACAGAGAGCCCCATGGTAGCAACCTGTCAATCACCAGCTAGCCCCGCCCTAAAGAAAAACGTCCCTTTATCATCTCATGTTCTCTCAATGGGACCATCGTGCACTGAAGGAGCGTCATGACGACACTGGAGATTGAGACGATAACCCATCAGGAGAATGGGTATTGAGCTAATACATCAAGTGGGTCTTTTTCTCAGAGAGTATTACACGATCTGAATTCTGGTTTCAAGAGTCGTTATCGTACTCGGTCATTACAGATTGACAGAGTGTCTCAACTGTATTTAAAAACAGCAGATATCATTTAAATCACACCGGTGACAACTGATAATATCACACTTGGAAACATCGGACTGTAAAAACTGAACAACAAAGAAAAAGTCATAACTATTGGAAAAATACATTTGAAATGTGAATATGGAGAAGAGAACCTGGAGGGGTGGAAGTGAGTGAGGCGGATGGGGTCGGGAGGATTAGGGAAGGGTCCTTAAGCACTCACTATCCTCCAGGTCTTCTTCATTGAGAGGTGCGTACCTCCTGCTCGTGGGTCAAGGGCTTCCTGCATCGTTATGTGATCCCCGAAGCGAGCTCTCAATCGTCTCTAACGGAAACACCTCGTGCCTCTAATCCATCTCGGGAAGCCGGGAGGAGAACTCTAGCAAAGCAGACACCCTTCAGGGTATTAAGGAATGAAACCTATAACTTAATTGTCTTTTCTGTAAAGCTTACTCTCAAAAACATATTCAATTCAAAAGTATATAAAATACAAATAGAGCCGTGTCATGACCGAAAGAACCAGATCGCGGATACAAGCGGGCGAGATGGGTTTCCTCCGCAGGGTGGCTGGTGTCTCCCTTAGGGATAAGGTGAGGAGTTCAGTCATCAGGGAGGGACTCGGAGTTGAGCCGCTCCTCCTCCGCGTCGAAAGGAGCCAGTTGAGGTGGTTCGGTCACCTAGTTAGGATGCCACCTGGGCGCCTCCCTAGGGAGTTGTTCCAGGCACGTCCAGCTGGGAGGAGACCGAGGGGTAGACCTAGGACCAGGTGGAGGGATTATATCTCTTCGCTGGCCTGGGAGCGCCTTGGGACCCCCCAGTCAGAGCTGGTTGATGAGGGGAAAGAACGTTTGGGGCTGGAGCTGCGACCCCGAGACCCGACCACGGAGAAGCGGAGAGGATGGATGGACATGATTGATTCTTTCCTGCATTGCAATGTCCTTCATGCTCTTAAAGTTTCTTTGTCAATTCCATTATAAAAAAGTAATCATTTCCACTAGTATCATTAAATCAGTCACAGCAGGGGGCCGCTCCGTTTGTATTCATTCCACCGGCTGTTCAGAGTTAGGGTTCAGGAGAAAGAAAGCACTGATGTCATTCTTACTTCACGATTAATGAGACCGCGATAACAATGAAATACTATCTCCTGAGCGTTCATTCTGAAGTCCTTCAGGATAACAGCAAGGTCTCCATTCTTGCATACTGGAGCACGTGCACGTGCACACTTTCTACTTCATCTACTTGGTTGTTGTGTTTAAAGTCAGGAGGTAGCGTTGGTCCAGATCAATAATCTGTGCGTGTGGAATCTGAGGACGTGAACCTTCCACAAAGTCAAAAAGACACTAAACTGAAGAAGATGACGCAAGTATAAAACGGATATATATATATATATATACTTAACTCCACCAACAATGTAAATAAACATCTCTGAATACATTAGGTAAATGAAAAGCATGTCTCCAACATTTAGAACTTTCTAAATTCACTTTTTAAATTGGCGGACCTCAATTATACAAATGTTCATTTGCATTTACACAGTCACTGCCATTTTCAGATCGCACATGAAGTCAGAGCAGCAGGTGCCTACAGGGCGTCTCACACACACACACACACAGCTGAGAGAGTGTGTGTGTGTGTGTGTGTGTGTGTGTGTGTGTGTGTGTGTGTGTGTGTGTGTGTGTGTGTGTGTGTGTGTGAGCCCCATTTGAGGGACTTAAGCACCGGAGACATTTCAAAGTGCAATGCAAACATTTCCAGATCGAAAATCAGTCGACAGAGACAGAAAAACCGCGAGCAGCAGCAGCCTGTCAGAGATGAGGCTTATTAAAGTCATCATGGTTTCCATTTGAATCTCTCACACACACACACACGCACACACACACACACACACACACACACACACATAACTCGCCTCTCATCCATTCTTACTCAAGAATCTGATTTGATGAGGAACTAATATCCCAGCATTTCAAAAACATCGCATATCTGCACGGCTAACGGTACATTTAGACATCTGCCACTCCCCCTCCTCACAACAAAGCCATGGCATCCTTCACACCACACACACACACCACACACACACACACACACACACACACACACACACACACACACACACACACACCACACACACACGCACACACACACACACACGCACACGCACACACACGCATCCAGCCCTCCCCACCCCCACATCCTCTCGCCTCTCCCCCACCCCCCTCCCTCCCACTTTGACGAGCAGAAAGGCCACGATGGATCCTTGACATCCACGCGAGTTAATTACAGTGCCTGCGCGTGTCCCGGGAGACGTGTGATTATCGGCACCTCTGGAGCGCCAGGCTGTGTTAGACGCTCAGAACCGGCTCAGACCACTTCATGGTCTCTCCATGATACGGGCTGTGTGTGGGGGACACATGTGCACAGGGGGCGGATGGGCGTGCACGCGTTCCCCTGAATAATTCAGACTGCATGGTGATTACAGTGTGAGAGCTTTGAGTCTGTGTTGTGGGGCACATGGGAGCAGAGCGGCGAGAGGGCGAACGCGGCAGACGCTTTGCAGACGGCACGAACAACCCACTCTGCCTTTAAAGGTCGGGGTATTCAAATGGGAAGCAAGAGGCTGGGTTGCCACTGTCGGTGTAGTTGGTGAAGGACTTGAACAACCTCAAGAGCGACTCTCGAGTTGTGTGTCCGCCACACAGACCGTGTGAGAGAAGACTCTGGACTCACACGCTTCTGTCACTCTGAATATTCAACGCAAAGACCAACTGCAACAAAGCGTCTCTCACGCGCCCACCGGTGCGAACACGCAGGGCTGCTCATCGCGTCTGCTCACAACACGCACTCGCCAAAGAAGAGGAGAAGAGAAGTCTCCCTCTCTTTGTCCGGCTTCTTTTCAGCTGACATCGCTCCGCATGTGATGGAGATCAGAACACAGCTCGTGTGGCTCAAAGAGGCTTTGAGTTTGGGCTGCAGCGTTAGGTGATGACACAAAGTGAACCCCGTGTGCAAAATAAGCCACAAAAGGTGCACAAAGAACCTGAAGGAAGTCTCACGCGTACACACACGCTGTGCACAGTGTGCAAAGTATGAGCATCAGTACACTGCCATCAGGGCAACACAGCAGCACACTGCGAAGCACACTAGCATGAGCAGAACTTATTCAATAAACAATCTGCTGTCATGTTGTGGAAGCAGGAGTAACCTCTTGCTATGCAGACAGCAGCACCAACACCTCCATGGCATGCACCTGGAGACATCCGCCATCAGTGGATACAGGAGCAGAAGGACATGGTTGTATAATGTAGTAATATTTTCCATTGTGATGTCATCCTGTTAAAGCGTGGATGCACCTTCTATCTCTAAACTCACTTTGAAAACATGTGATGTGAAGAAACTAGTTAAATATATGCAGACTGAAATTCTCTTGAAGTGTTAAACTTCCTGTATCACTCCTAGATTGAAGTGCAGTATTCCACATAGTGAGTTGTTTTCCTTATCCGGTCTGCGCGTGGTTCAGAACAGATCACCAGGAGAGAGAGAAAGCGCTCGTGTTTGTTTACTCACGGGTGCCGTCGAAGCGCGTGGCGATAGTGTCCAGGAAGGTGTTCTGCGGGGCCAGCAGCCCTCTCATCACCGGCATCCTGCTCCGGGTGGACTGGCTCCTCCTGCCTCGGCGCCCCGGGGCAGAACTGGACTCCTGTCCGGACCCGAAACTAGGCAGGAAGCGAGAGGTGCCCGGTGCGCATCCCAGCCCCTGGAGAAGCGCACCGATCCGAGAAACGCGCGGTGACTCCACCTTGGCACCGCGGGGGTTGTGACCATAATCAACCGAGCAGGGAGCGAGTAGCACCAGTGGGATGCACCTGTGCACCTTTCAGCGGGGGGTGAGAGGGGAGGGGGAGTAATTAGAACCAAGGTGTGCGTCCGCGACAAAGCAAAGTGCGCTGCGGAGAGGAGAGGTGAGGAGGATGGATACACGGAGAGTTTGTAATGCTGGAGGAGCGTGGAGGGAATCTTATCGCTGCAAGCTCCTCCTCAACTCTCCCCCTTTCTCTCTCTCTCTCCCCCTACTCGCTCTCGTTGCGTGGTTATCTTGCCACAGCAGAGGGCCGATGCAGAGTCACGTGACGCCTTGCAGGTCTTGCCATGCTTTTGTCCTGTTCCAAGTGGAGGAGGTGTGAGACTGGGAGACAAAGAGAAGCTGCTCTGGGGGTTCGGGTCTCCCCCCTGATGCTGACGGCGCTTTGTCTTGAGAAAAAGTAGATCCAAAACAGTCTGCACCTTCTTTCCAAATCTCGGTTTATCGATTATTCAGGAAATCCCACTTCCTTGTTACAGTGTCTATTTAATTCCGGAAGTTTTAGAGAACTAACTTTTCAGGAACTAGGAGTTAAGTGTGTGGTTTTCTAAGAGGAATATGAGACATAAGAAGCAGAGATGGTGCTCTCCTCAGGACCTCACGCTCCACTCTCACTGTCAGACCTTTGTTCCTCTTCACTGCTCAGTGAAGTGCTGCCACCTGCTGGTCACACCGCGTGCCTTAAACGCACCTTTCACTTGTTCCCCGTGGGAAGCAAGAGGAGTCATGATGTAACATGTGATACCAAAAGCTTTAGTTTAAATGTAATCTTACACAATCCTTAAACATAGCATTTTTTTATTTCAGACTGGAAGCATAATGTTATCAAACAATTTGTTTGTCTTATGTTGTATTTATTTTCATTAATGTACCTCCTTTTCCTTACCTTATTAGGCCCGTTTTCTCTTTCTCACTGTATCCTCTTAACTTTGTATTGTATTGTTAAATACCTGCATTCAAAATGTTCCTCGAGTACAAGTAGAAAAGTATTATCATCAAAATAATCTGTTACTTATATCAGATAATAAGTAGCGACAGTAAAAGTAGTCTGGTGAAGGTGCAGCTAGTCTGAAGTACTTTGTAGACTGCAGGGTAGCTGGTGGAGGTGCAGCTAGTCTGAAGTACTTTGTAGACTGCAGGGTAGCTGGTGAAGGTGCAGCTAGTCTGAAGTACTTTGCAGACTGCAGGGTAGCTGGTGAAGGTGCAGCTAGTCTGAAGTACTTTGTAGACTGCAGGGTAGCTGGTGGAGGTGCAGCTAGTCTGAAGTACTTTGTAGACTGCAGGGTAGCTGGTGGAGGTGCAGCTAGTCTGAAGTACTTTGTAGACTGCAGGGTAGCTGGTGAAGGTGCAGCTAGTCTGAAGTACTTTGTAGACTGCAGGGTAGCTGGTGAAGGTGCAGCTAGTCTGAAGTACTTTGTAGACTGCAGGGTAGCTGGTGAAGGTGCAGCTAGTCTGAAGTACTTTGTAGACTGCAGGGTAGCTGGTGAAGGTGCAGCTAGTCTGAAGTACTTTGTAGACTGCAGGGTAGCTGGTGAAGGTGCAGCTAGTCTGAAGTACTTTGTAGACTGCAGGGTAGCTGGTGAAGGTGCAGCTAGTCTGAAGTACTTTGTAGACTGCAGGGTAGCTGGTGAAGGTGCAGTTAGTCTGAAGTACTTTGTAGACTGCAGGGTAGCTGGTGAAGGTGCAGCTAGTCTGAAGTACTTTGTAGACTGCAGGGTAGCTGGTGAAGGTGCAGCTAGTCTGAAGTACTTTGTAGACTGCAGGGTAGCTGGTGAAGGAGCAGCTAGTCTGAAGTACTTTGTAGACTGCAGGGTAGCTGGTGGAGGTGCAGCTAGTCTGAAGTACTTTGTAGACTGCAGGGTAGCTGGTGAAGGTGCAGCTAGTCTGAAGTACTTTGTAGACTGCAGGGTAGCTGGTGGATTTCACTCCAGGTGGAACTAAAGTCTGATTCAACACTTGATTATATTTCACATCATTCATCCACATCTGAGAAGTAACTAAAGGTATTAAATACATGTAGTGGAGGAGAAGTACACCATGTACCTCTGAATTGAATAGAAGTATAAGTTGCATAACATGGAAGTACAGTACTTGAGTAAATCAGTTACTTCCCACCTCTGCACCAAATAACCCTCATCCAGTCAAAATGAATGCATTCATTATTATGGGTTTTAATATTCTTTAATCTTAAAGAACGCAGAGCGGAGAGGAGAGGATGTTGTTACACTCACCTGCTGAAGGCCCACAGCTCGTCATGGTGTCAAAGTGTCCAAAAATCCACATCATAAAGGATATGTCCCCACTGGGTTTCGATCCACAGGTTCTCAATCATCCCAACCAGGCGCAGCTCATCTTCGTACTCAGTCATTTTAAGGAGCTGCTTTCCAAACAAAGTTCCAGAACTCCACAGGTGCAACCCTGAAGAACTTCCCCATTTATTTTGTCATCCGAATTTCGTTTCTAATATTGTATCCTTAATCGAAAACAGTGCATAGTACCTTCCCGTAATCTGTCATTGCTACTCACAGTTCAGAAGTGACTGTCGATGGATGTGATCAATCCATCGCTTTGAACACGTGCCGTTTACCAAAGACTTCGAAGGTGCGCACTTTTCTCGTTATTCGATTTCCGGTTTTGTTTTTGGACTTCCGGTCACTATTACAGGTGTTGTGTTATGTAACTTTACAGTTCTACTTCACTGCATCAGAAAGTTACATTCTGTTTTCATACCCCTCATGTTGCGTTCGGGTCTCCGTGACCCATTTCAAGTTACAATTATATAAACGCTCTAGACTTTTTATCGGAACAAGGCTTCATGATCAAGATTCATCTTTGACTTTAGCCCCGACCCAGCCCCACCGCATTCATCCACTGTAACTGCACCTGGTCTCCCCTCCCTCTGGCCCCCCTCCCCCCACCTTTCACAAAGAATATGTACTAGTAACACTTGAACCTGAACTCACACATGCACGTGTCACGTGTGCAATATGTGGTGGGGCCATAAAATAACATTACAACGGGATTGTACGGTTATGAATGCATAATACATTAGTTATGATGTCATTAAAACAATATGGGATGATAGTCGTTTTTTTGTTGTGTTTTGGACTGAGATAAATCAGCTTTCGAACACAACACTAGGGTTAACAGCAGGGGCGGCGGGTGCTGTGGGCTAGGGAAGGCTAAGCCTTCCCAAATATGTGTGTCACTGCATCCTGGTAAAATAAAAATATAATGTATAATGTTTGTGTCTTTGACATTAGCACTGCTAGTCACCTGTGCCCTGTACTACGAAGCCAGTTCAAACCCTGGATATGTTTGAGTTATCTAGACTAACCCTATCAAACGAGATCTCGACGCTGGTTAATATCAAGTCGGTAAATCAAGCCAGGGCTTCTCTCTCCCGCTGAGAGCGCGTTCACGTGAAAGGGGCGGGGTTAGCAACATTTGACCAATCACAAACAGGGACAAGTGTCCTGACAGCGCAGCGTCATACTTCATTAATGAAAAGTAAACTAATATTTTAGACAAATATGAACTTTAAACATCCATGACTTAAACATATAATCCAGGATACAAGCCACAGAGTTGCACCTGCAAGGTGAATACAGAACGACTGGTTAAAAAATAAATAAACTACAGAGTGTTTGAAAGCGTAACAGGTTTATGATATCACTGCCCCGTGTAAGACACGAGGGGATCTGACTTTAATTACATTTGAGTTGAGTGTTTCGTCAACATAATGTGATGCCTAAAATAATGCTTCTGCATCCAGTCTGTGACGCTGTGAGTGTGGCACGGCCAGACACGGCTCAGCTGATAAGGAGATAATATAGGCTGTGATATGATATGATCGATGATCTGATCGATGATGTGATATGAATGTAAGTGCGACACGTCGGCGTCTTCTCTGCATACGGCAGTTTAAACTGTATTTCCTTTCTCCTGTGATATGACTTGAGAGATTTAAACTCCGCACACTGAGCTCTGATTGGTCAGCAGGCGGTGCTCTCACTGAGCTGATCTCTTTTAGACGCCGGAGGCGCGCAGCGTCAGGTAAACAAAGTGATTAGCCTTCCCAAACCTGAGCCTCACGCGCCGCCTATGGTTAACAGCCTCACTTCCGGATTTAAAAACATGTCCTTTTGTTGGATAAACTGGAGAATATGTACCTCTGATAGATAGATAGGCTATATAGATGGGAGAGAGTTCGGCTTCCTGACAGCCTGGTGGACGAAGCTGTTTTTCAAAACGTGCACCGCCCGGGAATCGAACTCGGGTCGCAAGAATGGGAATCTTGCATGATACCACTACACTAGCGGCGCTGGAGAACACAGGGAGCCATTTGGTTAAAAGTCTCTGGGTGGGGGTTGTTCACGTTCTTGGGTATGCTGTAATTTAATAAGGCTTAAGCTTCTGTGCAAACATTTTTAATTCAAACATATTTACAGGATAAAAGTACCTCATATACTATGAATTAAAACAATATTCTTATCTGGTTGATTCAACAAGTGACAAAATGGTTGCATTAGGAAGTCAGATGTCAGATCGTATAAGAATATGATACAATTACCCTATTTCTCAATTGATTTGTTACATCAGTAAATTAATGGATGGTCTCAATCACTAGTTCCAAGTATTGTTAGATAGATAGATAGATAGATAGATAGATAGATAGATAGATGGATAGATGGATGGATAGATAGATAGATAGATGGATAGATGGATAGATAGATGGATAGATAGATGGATGGATAGATGGATGGATAGATAGATAGATAGATGGATAGATGGATAGATAGATGGATAGATAGATGGATAGATGGATAGATAGATGGATAGATGGATGGATAGATAGATAGATAGATAGATAGATGGATGGATAGATGGATAGATGGATAGATAGATGGATAGATGGATGGATAGATAGATAGATAGATAGATGGATGGATAGATGGATAGATGGATAGATAGATGGATAGATAGATGGATGGATAGATGGATAGATAGATAGATAGATAGATAGATAGATAGATAGATAGATGGATAGATAGATAGATAGATAGATAGATAGATAGATGGATAGATAGATAGATAGATAGATAGATAGATAGATAGATAGATAGATAGATAGATAGATAGATAGATAGATAGATAGATAGATAGATATATAGATAGATAGATAGATATTGATGCAACAGTAATAATATTCCAGAAGAATCAATTATATAATATATAAGTATACAATTGGGAAAATGTAACTGTGCAATAACTGTTACTTTCAGTACTGTAATCTTGCTGATAATACTTCCACACTTTGAGTGAAATAACATCTCAAAATGGAGGACTTCTACTCTCTGGAGGAGACTGTTTTAGTACTTTTACTAAAACAAAGGCCCCGCATAATTTCCCGCCACTGGCAATGTTCATTATCATTTAAACGAGCCCCTTGGATCTCTATCACGCTACTCATCCCCGTAGGGCAGTTGGTTTTGCTGCATGGGGTTCAACATTAAACAAACATCAACACATCAGTCAGGGAAACACAGACTCAGCAGCACTGCATTCACACACACACGCATTATCATACAGCAAATCAATGTGTGTGGCTGCAGGAGTCAATACTCTACAAGCTGTTTTAAGAAATCTTATGTATAAATGTATTTGCCGGCTTAATGACTCTGATAATGAAATCCTCTTGGCCTGATCGAACATAAGGTTTAGTACTACACGCTACCAATCGCAGCTGTGGAGACATTGGTATAGTTGTCTCTTTGTAGGACACTGATTTAAATTATTCTTAAACTATGAATTATTTTTATGCTATGTATGTAATTTATTATATCTAATGCCTTGTCTTTTATCTATGTAATGTCTTGTCTTTTATCTGGACCCTGAGTCTGTAATAAAGTTTTCATTCATTCATTCAACAACACACTCACTGACCTGTCATCGCCCTACATGAAAGTAAGGGTGCATTATCATCAGGATCAAAACACATCAAAATAGAACCGACTACAACAACTACTCAAAGATCATCATGAAGATAGACAGACCAGCGATAAAGTGACAATGAAGGACAGAAGGACAATATGGACATTGTCCTTTGATAGGCCTCAATATTCCAGTTGGGAAAAGTTCAAGATGGTAATGGTTTGTGAGGGTGAATGAGTGTTTGTATCTGTTACTCATGGCGGCGCGTGAGGCTCAGGTTTGGGAAGGCTAATCACTTTTGTTTACCTGACGCTGCGCGCCTCCGGCGTCTAAAAGAGATCAGCTCAGTGAAAGCACCGCCTGCTGACCAATCAGAGCTCAGTGTGCGGAGTTTAAATCTCTCAAGTCATATCACAGGAGAAAGGAAATACAGTTTAAACTGCTGTATGCAGAGAAGACGCCGACGTGTCGCACTTACATTCATATCACATTCAATCAGATCATCGATCATATAATATCACAGCCTATATTATCTCCTTATCAGCTGAGCCGTGTCTGGCCGTGCAGCACTGTGTCACAGACTGGATGCAGAAGTATTATTTTAAGCAACACATTAAGTTGACGAAACACTCAACTCAAATGTAAGTAAAGTCAGATCCCCTCGTGTCTTAGACGGGGCAGCGATATCATAAAACTGTTACGCTTTCAAACACTCGGTAGTTTATTTATTTTGTAACCAGTCGTTCTGTATTCACCTCGCAGGTGGCTTGTATCCTGGATTATTATGTTTAAGTCATGGATGACTAATATTAGACAAATATGAACTTTAAAGTTCATATTTGTCTAATATTAGTTTACTTTTCATTAATGAAGTATGACGCTGCGCTGTCAGGACACTTGTCCCTGTTTGTGATTGGTCAAATGTTGCTAACCCCGCCCCTTTCACGTGAACGCGCTCTCAGCTGGAGAGAAACCCTGGCTTGATTTACCGAGTTGATATTAACCAGCGTCGAGATCTCGTTTGATAGGGTTAGTTTAGATAACTCAAACATATCCAGGGTCTGTTGAACTGGCTTCGTAGTACAGGGCACAGGTGGCTGCATAGCAGCGCTAATGTCAAAGACACAAACATTATACATTATATTTTTATTTTACCAGGATGCAGTGAAACAAATATTTGGGAAGGCTTAGCCGTCCCTAGCCACAGCACCCGCCGCCCCTGCTGTTACTTTCGAAGTAGTTGAAGAGTCTGCCACCTTCATGTTGAATGTTGTAGAAAGCTGATCTTAAATCAATGTCCAGCAGCTCAAATTGAGTTGTAGTGCCCTCTAGTGTTGTCGCATCCTGTCTGGCCCTGTCTGTAAACTGCAACAGGTTACGAAGTGTTTGGTTTGGTTCAGAAGTTAATGTTTTATCAGTTTTTTAAGCAACATTCATCCACTGTAACAATAATTTGTTGCAACATGCACCTGCACCCCCTCCCCCCACGGGAACTCCACCTTTCACAAAGATGATAGTCATGTTTTAGTTAGTCAAAACTGACCCGCGAACACCATGAACGGTAACACAAGGGTTAACAGCCTCACTTCCAGATTTAAAAACATGTCCTTTTGTAGGATAAACTGGAGAATATGTACCTCTGATAGATAGATATATAGATGGGAGAGAGTTCGGCTTCCTGGCAGCCTGCTGGACGAAGCTGTTTTTCAAAACGTGCACCGCCCGGGAATCGAACTCGGGTCGCAAGAATGGGAATCTTGCATGATACCACTACACTAGCGGCGCTGGAGAACACAGGGAGCCATTTGGTTAAAAGTCTCTGGGCTGGGGGTTGTTCACGTTCTTGGGTATGCTGTAATTTAGTAACGCTTAAGCGTCTGTGACACATTTTTTTTTGAAAAGTACCTCATATACTGTAAATGTATATAAGTGGGTGCATTAGGAAGTCAGATCGCATAGAAGAATATTACCATATGTCTCAATTGATTCATTACCGCAGTACATTACATCTACAGTGTATGTCAATGAAGAACTGAAATAGTGTGGTACACTGCTACAACTCACTTCCCTGTTAAATAATATTATGCTGCTGACTACATTTGGGCAACATGAGTTTCTTGGCAGCTGTGCCCGGTTTTAGATATATGTATATTGTCGATATCCACAGTCTCGGGTGGGGGGGGGGCAACTCTTTGCCTTAGGGGCCCCGTTACAGGTTTATCTTGCATCAGAGAGGTCTTTAAGGTGTGGTTTCCCCTTCATTCACCAAGTATACAGTTACTAGATACTCATGACTCATAGGCCTACGGTATAATCTGTACACTGACATACAAAATAGATTAAAACCATGGTGTTTGTGTTCCCCGTAGAAAGGGGAAGTAAATACTTCTTTGTATTCTCCCTTTCTTGGGGTTAAACCCATGTGACTTTTATCCAGAGTTCTTGTCCTTGTTTTTTAGTTGTTGTATGTCTATTTCTATGTAAACTATAAAGTTAGTGGAATGAAAAAACTGAGTCAAATTCCTTTTTCGTTTTTTCTTTTAGCAAACTGTATAATAGGCCGATATATGAATGAGATGTGTTTGAGTAGACAATTAAACAATTATCAAAGTAATACATAAATAAATAAATATTTATATTAAGTGCACCATCAAATAAAATGTGTGTGGGTGTTAAATAACAATCATTATAGATTATTTAGTAGTATTTTAATGTAGACATCTCCAGTCTATGTGGCAGGATAGCGCAGTTTCCCTCTGACCAATCAGCGAGCTACATTTTAGACCCCGCCCACACGGATCCAGCTCCTCTCGCTTTGTGGGCTTATCTGATTGGCTTTTAGCCTGTCTTCCCCTTCGCTGATTGGTCAATATCTTGTCGGTGAGTTTCGGGAGGGACCAGGAAGCCGGGTACCTGCCGCTGCTCTGTTAGCCTGATCCTGAGCTGTTTTCCGCTCAGTCCGGACATCATTCCGCCTCCTCACCTCTTCGTGGACCTTTAAACAAACCAAGGTAGGCGTTTGAGACATGGAATGACATTTTTCATACTGCAAAACGACGTAGTGGCGATGCAGCGACACAAGGAAGTGTAATGCGCTGTTCTCTCATTGTCTGGGTAGCCAAAGTGCGCAGAAACCGTGCATACATAGCTAAAATAATCTATTTATCGTGCTCAAATGTCCAGATTTTAACGAAATATCACACCGAATGGGGGTCTGCATTGAAATTAAGTCGAGTGTATGATAAATGCGCTCTTAATATGATCTTTAAAACTCATAATCTTCACAAACTCCTCCTGTTTTCGTGCTTTTTGACGTCCTTATCGCTATTTCTATCTAAATTGTACGTTATCCTGTGTGATAATGTTTGCACTGCTCGTCTGGCCTGCCTATCGCTGTCTCTGCAGGCTGTCTCCTCCCCATCGGGCGACCATCATCCTGTTTGCTTATGTAACTTTTGGGAACGTCCTGTCATTTCCCAATCCCCAGTAGAAACCTGCAAGCTGGGAAACTACCATAACTCTCATTAACACTGCAAAATCACGTGACCACGCATTCACAACTCAAAGGAAGCTATATACACTTAATTTACAACACTATCACAACACTTTAAAGTATTCATTTTAATTAATAAGATGGGATAAAGTATACTCTGATTTGAGTTTGCTGGGTTTTGTTAACTGCTGGTTTGGTGCTCGGTCACTTTGACAGATTTAAGAGGATTATGGAGGAAATCAGGGGGGAATAAAATGCTGAGTCATTGCCTGGCTACTTAAGCTTGAATGCATTAATTCATTGAGTAACTGTAGTGTTTAGTAGAGGAGCCTTCTGTCTCTATCACACAGTTACATTATTTTTGTTTGCCTAGAATTGAGCAACGGGTTTTAATTGCTTTAAGAATGTACTATATAATACCAGACAATGCAAGTCTCTTTCAATCAAACATTTAATTTTGTCGGACCAAGAGTCAAATATACAATATTATAACGATGTACTGAACAATCAGATCTTAACCGATGGTTGTATGTTTTTAAATATCACTGCCACAACTTCTTAAATCTGTTCTTCTTATACAAGTTAAGTTTTCTATTTGCTTTATTCAATCTAACCAGTGTGTATTGTCCCTCGCTTTCGTTTCCGCATTTAAACAAAAGTTAGACGACGTGGTAGAAATGCACTGTTTAGTGAAACAACAACTTTCAACTCATGTAATAAGAAATAAACAACAACTACAAATGGTAGTAGTAGTAAACAAGTTGTAGTAGGAGGACCAAAGTGCATGCGACAATAAAACGGCGACTAAAGTTCATGGCAGCAATGACCTGTGTGAACACCTGAGACCCTAACCCCCGTCCAGAGGGCAGAAGGTGGATGTCTCCTTCATACTCTTTAATGTTTGTTTGTTTGTTTGTTTGTTTGTTTGTTGTCCTCCCGCAGGCTGAAACATGGCTCAGAAGATCAAGGCCGGCTCCGTGGTGGAGATGCAGGGAGACGAGATGACTCGAGTCATCTGGGAGCTCATCAAGGAGAAACTCATCTTCCCCTACCTGGAGATGGACCTGCACAGGTGAGACCGAGACGGCAGCTCCTCGTGTAACATCAACACATGTCAAGACACACGAAGGATGCTTCGGTCTGACTTTATTGAATCGTGGGACCCTGTGTCTCTCGATGATAACGTGTGTGTGTGGATCAACCCTGTCCTCGCATTGCTTTCATGTTCCTTTAAACTAGTGCCGGGCTTCCTGTCACCAGAACCGGCTTGTAATATCTGTTCCTGAGTCGATAGACGTTTCTTTGCACAATGGGTTGTAATAAATCAACAGTGAGGACTTGGGGAGACTGAATTAAAGAACATTAGCCAACACTTTGTGCAGGGCTGAGATTTCTGGTTTGACTGGTTCATCCAGACCCAAGCCAAAAGAGAGTGAAGAGCGAGAGTATCTGATAAGCACCTCGTGAACAGTTGCCCGTCTTCTTATGAAATCAGAGGCCCGAGTATTTCTACATCCACACTTCATGTTTTAAATCAAAGTCATCTCTGTACACACAGGCGTTTTAAAAAAAATTCAAAAACGCTGGATTAGTGTGGATGCTAGGCAGACATCTTGCTAAAGGTAAGTGTTTTAAATCTAAAATGTGGAGTGGGCTGTCCTTAAAGAGTGTTTTCTTACTTCCAAAGTAGTAGTTGGGTACAGGGTGTGATTGCACTGTTATTATCTCACCTGCAGCATTAGAATTAACAGCAGTTTGATAATAGTAATGATTGTATGCATTCTTTAAAGCAAAAGTGCTATTTAAATATTAGTTATTTATAATTATTAAGATGTCATGTAATCAGAAGGACATTTCTTTACAAGTATTTTATTCTCTCTTGTGATACCTCGACCGTAAACCATTTAGTTTGAAATTATCTCACACTTTCTCCTGATAGTGGAATAATCATTGTGTGCAATCAAAGCGCAAGCCGTTCAGGAGTTTCAGTGGTTAATACTAATTACTTTGTCTCTCTAAAACATTTAGTACTTTTTTCGCCATACAGTATGTATTGTGAACATTTACAGCTTCTGGCGCGTTTCTACATGTGGCCTCACCGCTCCTCTTATCTCCGGGATGGACTTTGGACAGTTATATTATTTACATGACCTTTTTATGTGAAGTTTGAGTCCCTAAAGCCCCGGACACACCAAGCCCATTTTGGCCGTCGATGGATGTCGCCCTACTCAGATTGGTGTGTCCCGCACCGTCGTGTCTTTACGGCCGTGCCGACACCAGTTTAGCCGAAAAGGTGTCGGCAAAATAAATCACTCTGATTGGCTGTTCAGCTAGCCTGCTGGTAAGGAGAGTTATTGCCACTCACGCATGCGCAGTTCGTACGTGCTTCTTGGCTGAAGTCTTTGCGGTGTGTTCCAGTGCGACACATGGCCAAGACGCAGAGACGTGAGGCGACGCAAAAGTCGGGTCCGTCTGTGTGAGTTCTTTGGTGTCAGCTTGGTGTGTCCCTACCTTAATGTTCCCATCCCTCACAATGTGTAGTGTGGACAGATAGCCAACACTTTGCACTTTAGATTCCTTTTGCAGATAGAAATTGTAGTATTTCATCATCAAATGTCAACAGGCGCATTCACACCGCAGTACTTTTCCCACAAAGGTTCATCAGTACTTAGTTCATGAACTAAAGTACAGATCGCGTTCACACCGGAATAAATCCCTGGGGGTGGATTAGGCAAATGAAGCCGCTGACGTCACTTCGTCTTCTTCTTCTGCTTTGGGTTTACTGGCAGGCTGCAAACCACTTCACGGCGTATACTGCCGCCCAAAGTCCCCGGCCGGAAGTCCCCGGAGTTGGGGAAGGCTTCAGTAGAAGCTGCTGGGACTCCCAGCAGCTTCTACTGAAGCCTTCCGAGTAAATCTCCAGAACGCCGACACCTCCTCATCTCCACCGCTCCCATGTTTTTTGTTGTGTTGCCATAAGTTAGTCTCTCTGCGTTGGTGCGCGGGGCTAATGCTAATGCTAATAATGCTAATGCCAGCAAATAAAATGGCAGCTTCACAAAACTTCTCAGAGTTTTACGGGGCGTGGTTTGCAATCCGCCCAGCCAATCGAAATTGGTACTTTTTTCTCCCCAGGAAAGTCCCACCTCTCGAGCACGCACTAAACATGGGGGGACAAGTTCTCTGAACTAAGTTATCTTTTTTGGCGTGAACGCAAAACTCCAGACACTAACGGAACTAAACGGAAAGTACGGGTAAAATTACTTCGGTGTGAACGCGCCTATTGCAGGAACAGATATTCTTCATATTGTTGGTGTATTCAAACTAATATACCGTGATGAAATCAATAACATAGATCATACATTAGACCAAAATAAAGCAACTGATGGCATTGAGACTTTTTCAAATATAAGTGTGATTTAAAACAACGTAGGGAAACTCTTTTGCAGATATAACGGGGGAAACGTACAGTGTTCCTTCAGATGACAACTTGTTGAGGATTTCTGGAGTATCTGAGGAAGTGACACAACGTTCGAATCAATAATGAACTCGGTCAAGTTCTTGTGAAACCTGAAACCTCTTGTCTATATTTCTCACTTTCCTCTAAGTATGCATCCAGTTAGTCATCACTCTCTGAACGTCTTATTGTGCTTGGCTCTTGGGGGAAGGGGAAAACAGAAAGTGGGTAAAAGGTCACAGCTGCTTTCAAACAATGCCATTGGGTTCACTAGAAAGCATTTAGGCTAACACAGGAAGGGAATGATGAGCACATTGAGCTTAGCCTAGTTTCAGATCAAGTATACGTCCTTTGTTCACAGTTTGTGAGGTTCCAAGTGAAAAAAGTGGAGCAGAAAGCCAGTCGTTCTTGCACAATGCATTCCTTGTTTCCTCTGCCTTTGTGTTGCTGGCTGGTTTTGCAGATTTTCTCCTCACTTAGGCGAGTAACAGGCACAACAAGAAGTACAGAGGGAAGACGGTGCTGTGCCGGGAGGGAGGTGGGAAGTAGTGGAGTACAAATACTTCGTTACTGTACTATACATGTTTCTGGTATCAGTACTTTACTCCACTACTTATTTTTCTGACGACTTTTTACTTTGACTTCTTACATTTTGAACAAAAATACCTGTACTTTCTACTTCTTACATGTTGAACTCAAATACCTGTACTTTCTACTTCTTACATGTTGAACACAAATACCTGAACTTTCTACTTCTTACATGTTGAACTCAAATACCTGTACTTTCTACTTCTTACATGTTGAACTCAAATACCTGTACTTTCTACTTCTTACATGTTGAACACAAATACCTGTACTTTCTACTTCTCACATGTTGAACACAAATACCTGTACTTTCTACTTCTTACATTTTGAACTCAAATACCTGTACTTTCTACTTCTTACATGTTGAACACAAATACCTGAACTTTCTAGTTCTTACATGTTGAACTCAAATACCTGTACTTTCTACTTCTTACATGTTGAACTCAAATACCTGTACTTTCTACTTCTTACATGTTGAACACAAATACCTGTACTTTCTACTTCTCACATGTTGAACACAAATACCTGTACTTTCTACTTCTTACATTTTGAACTCAAATACCTGTACTTTCTACTTCTTACATTTCTAACCCAAATACCTGTACTTTCTACTTCTTACATGTTGAACACAAATACCTGTACTTTCTACTTCTTACATTTTGAACTCAAATACCTGTACTTTCTACTTCTTACATTTCTAACCCAAATACCTGTACTTTCTACTTCTTACATGTTGAACCCAAATACCTGAACTTTCTACTTCTTACATGTTGAACTCAAATACCTTTACTTTCTACTTCTTACATGTTGAACCCAAATACCTGTACTTTCTACTTCTTACATGTTGAACCCAAATACCTGTACTTTCTACTTCTTACATGTTGAACCCAAATAGCTGTACTTTCTACTTCTTACATGTTGAACTCAAATACCTGTACTTTCTACTTCTTACATGTTGAACCCAAATACCTGTACTTTCTACTTCTTACATGTTGAACCCAAATAGCTGTACTTTCTACTTCTCTCATGTTGAACACAAATACCTGTACTTTCTACTTCTTACATGTTGAACTCAAATACCTGTACTTTCTACTTCTTACATTTTGAACTCAAATACCTGTACTTTCTACTTCTTACATGTTGAATACAAATACCTGTACTTTCTACTTCTTACATTTTGAACTCAAATACCTGTACTTTCTACTTCTTACATTTCTAACCCAAATACCTGTACTTTCTACTTCTTACATGTTGAACCCAAATACCTGAACTTTCTACTTCTTACATGTTGAACACAAATACGTGTACTTTCTACTTCTTACATGTTGAACTCAAATACCTGTACTTTCTACTTCTTACATGTTGAACTCAAATACCTTTACTTTCTACTTCTTACATGTTGAACCCAAATACCTGTACTTTCTACTTCTTACATGTTGAACCCAAATACCTGTACTTTCTACTTCTTACATGTTGAACCCAAATAGCTGTACTTTCTACTTCTCTCATGTTGAACACAAATACCTGTACTTTCTACTTCTTACATGTTGAACTCAAATACCTGTACTTTCTACTTCTTACATGTTGAACCCAAATACCTGTACTTTCTACTTCTTACATGTTGAACTCAAATACCTGTACTTTCTACTTCTTACATGTTGAACCCAAATACCTGTACTTTCTACTTCTTACATGTTGAACTCAAATACCTGTACTTTCTACTTCTTACATGTTGAACACAAATACCTGTACTTTCTACTTCTTACATGTTGAACACAAATACCTGTACTTTCTACTTCTTACATGTTGAACACAAATACCTGTACTTTCTACTTCTCACATGTTGAACCCAAATACCTGAACTTTCTACTTCTCACATGTTGAACTAAAACACCTGTACTTTCTACTTCTTACATGTTGAACACAAATACCTGAACTTTCTACTTCTTACATGTTGAACCCAAATAGCTGAACTTTCTACTTCTTACATGTTGAACTCAAATACCTGTACTTTCTACTTCTTACATGTTGAACACAAATACCTGTACTTTCTACTTCTTACATGTTGAACTCAAATACCTGTACTTTCTACTTCTTACATGTTGAACTCAAATACCTGTACTTTCTACTTCTCACATGTTGAACCCAAATACCTGTACTTTCTACCTCTTACATGTTGAACTCAAATACCTGTACTTTCTACTTCTTACATGTTGAACTCAAATACCTGTACTTTCTACTTGTTACATGTTGAACCCAAATACCTGAACTTTCTACTTCTTACATGTTGAACACAAATACCTGAACTTTCTACTTCTTACATGTTGAACACAAATACCTGTACTTTCTACTTCTTACATGTTGAACCCAAATACCTGTACTTTCTACCTCTTACATGTTGAACTCAAATACCTGTACTTTCTACTTCTCTCATGTTGAACTCAAATACCTGTACTTTCTACTTCTCACATGTTGAACCCAAATACCTGTACTTTCTACCTCTTACATGTTGAACTCAAATACCTGTACTTTCTACTTCTTACATGTTGAACTCAAATACCTGTACTTTCTACTTGTTACATGTTGAACCCAAATACCTGAACTTTCTACTTCTTACATGTTGAACACAAATACCTGTACTTTCTACTTCTTACATGTTGAACTCAAATACCTGTACTTTCTACTTCTTACATGTTGAACTCAAATACCTGTACTTTCTACTTCTTACATGTTTAACACAAATACCTGTACTTTCTACTTCTCACATGTTGAACTCAAATACCTGTACTTTCTACTTCTCACATGTTGAACCGAAATACCTGTACTTTCTACTTCTCACATGTTGAACTCAAATACCTGTACTTTCTACTTCTCTCATTTCCCAAACAGCTGGTTCCTTTAGTCTGAATGTGTGTTGGTGCGTGGTCATTATTCTTTAGAGTCATTGCGTGCCTATTGATTGGAACACGATCCGTGTATCCATCACTTCCTGGTCTTCTCTAAAGAAGAGGGACCAATGGAAACGTTGTCATGTTGCCGTTGGTCACCATGGAAACATTCATTAGCTAACAATGACATTATTGATATAAAGGGAGGTCAGGTAATCTTTAAAGCAGCTGCTAGCTATGGGTACTTTTTACTGAAGTACACTTCAAAGCCTCTTTACTTTTACTTGAGTAAGAAGTTTAGTCAGTACTTCTACTTTCACCAGAGTATTTTGAAACACCACTTGAGTAAAGGGCGTGTGTACTTTTGCCCTCTCAGGGAGTGAGATACAAGGTTAATATCTGTTCTTAATGTACACTGTGTCAGGGCTTCCCAGAAATACAATTAGCCCAGATAAGAGGATAAAACCCTGGCAGCAGTTTGAGTCGTTCCTCTAAGCAGAAGCACTCTCTTTCAGTATTCATTAATGTCGCTCATGTCCTCTGGCACCGTTCTTGTATCACAGCGATCGCACTGTAACATCCACAGAGTAGCTGCTGGCTAATTAACAGAGAAGCAAACAGAACGTTCTCTTTTACTGCTTCGTTGTGCCGTGAGCAAACAAGGCGCTAATAATCTCTGTCCTTCTCTGAACAGAGTGTTTCTGTTTAACGGTGTCTCATGCCTCTGCTGTTCAGATTATAAATCAGGGTGCGTAGTACGGTCATTGAAAACCTGGAAAAGTCATGGAAATTCAAAATGCAAAAGTTATGGAAAACAATGTTTTTCCCAAAGTTTTGGAAAAGTCATGGAAATGTAACTAAAGTTGCGTCAAATATAATTGACATTTTATCTAATCGCCGAAATAATCTGCGGTCGCGAGCTGTTGTGCCATTATGACGCGCATGGTGTTATTTTTTAATATACGAAGCGCGAGCTGTGTGCTCGAGTCTTCCTGCCTGTCGGCTGAACTCTGATGCTCCGGGATGAGGGTCAGCTACATTAGCTACGGTGCGTTTGTTAACTGTGCGGAGTCACTATGGCACAGACTGCACCGCTGGTGAACAGCTGTTAGAACGGGCCGTTCAG
>CM070434.1:5640725-5675725 GCA_036324595.1 Champsocephalus gunnari | reverse complement strand
CAAGCCGACTGCTGCCGGGCCGTCAGCTCACGTATGAGTTGATGTGAGACATTGTCTGGTTGTCAGGAGAGACTAAGTCAATAATTATATTGCATCAGCCTTTGGACCATAATGTTCTACCTCTACAGTCCAACAAGCTGCAGCAATCACAGATTACATCATACGGTTGCTCGTGGCGCTGTGCCAACGTCAACAGCTCTCCACTCAGGTGAGAGCGATGCAGGGGAAGTGTCAAACAGGTGTTGGTTATAATATATATAATATCCTCTGGGTGTCGAGGTGTGCACGTTAAAGCCTCGGCTGACTCCACTGCTGCGGTTATGGCTCTGATTTTGTAACTTTGAGCCAACAATCATTTACATTCACTTCCAGACTCTGCGAATACCAGCAAAGTTAGCTGCTGGTGGACCTCAAAGATGAAACCACACTGGAATGGTGACCGAAGCCGTTTCTGGATGTGTTGGCACCCTGAGAAACTTTGTATACCCTCTAATAGTTCCAAAGACTAGGAAGCGGTCGTTATTCTCGTGTGGTTTCTGTGGTATCTCAATGTTGTTTAATATCCCGCTGACTGAAACCCTGCCGGTGTTCATTTGTTAACCTTGAACCCCAGCAACAAACCGGTTCCCTGACCCTTCCGTTAAAACCGTCTCCAATGCGGCAAATCAAATGAGAACGTCATTCAAAGTGATGCATGGTAAAACTGATTTGACCTACATTTCTTAATTTAGCTTAAACACAATTACTTTTTTTAATGTAATGTGACACGGAAGTAGTGAGCATCATGTAAGAATGTGCCCATATTGACCAACGCTAGAGAGGGGCAACATATGTTGGTTCTTTTCAGGGGCTGCTATTTAATGCATCGCAATGAGAAGGCTAAAAACTGAAACCTCAACAAAAAAAAACTATGTTAACAAATAATGTATGCGATAAGGCTGAAGAGACCATTTTACAAAGAGATGGAGTCCTGTATGAGTCTGACGGTATTCTGAAACTCTGTCCTTTGAGTCTCCTAAGAAACGTCTAAGTTAACGTCTAAAGATGGAAAGTGAATTGATGTCAAACTGCATGAATTTAATGCTGAAGTTAAAATCAATCAAATATTATAACAAAAGCACATCTGATTGACCCCACTTTACTCCGCAGCTATCAGTGGACCTTTATCGGTTTCGTTTTCTAACCCTCATCTTCCTCCATGCCCCACAGTACAAAGCCACAGACTTCGTGGTGCCCGGTCCGGGGAAAGTGGAGATGACCTACACCCCCAAAGATGGAGAGCCAGTGAAATACGTCATCCATGAGTTTGAGGGTAAGAACACAACTAGTCGATATACAGAGGTGGGAAGTAGTGAAGTACAAATACTTTGTTGCTGTACTTAAGTACATGTTTCTGGTATCAGTACTTTACTCCACTACTTATTTTTCTGACGACTTTTTACTTTGACTTCTTACATTTTGAACACAAATACCTGTACTTTCTACTTCTTACATGTTGAACCCAAATACCTGTACTTTCTACTCCTTACATGTTGAACACAAATACCTGTACTTTCTACTTCTTACATGTTGAACACAAATACCTGTACTTTCTACTTCTTACATGTTGAACTCCAATACCTGTACTTTCTACTTCTTACATGTTGAACTCAAATACCTGTACTTTCTACTTCTTACATGTTGAACTCAAATACCTGTACTTTCTACTTCTTACATGTTGAACACAAATACCTGTACTTTCTACTTCTCACATGTTGAACTCAAATACCTGTACTTTCTACTTCTTACATGTTGAACACAAATACCTGTACTTTCTACTTCTCACATGTTGAACCCAAATACCTGTACTTTCTACTTCTTACATGTTGAACACAAATACCTGTACTTTCTACTTCTTACATGTTGAACACAAATACCTGTACTTTCTACTTCTTACATTTTGAACCCAAATACCTGTACTTTCTACTTCTTACATGTTGAACACAAATACTTGTACTTTCTACTTCTCACATGTTGAACCCAAATACCTGTACTTTCTACTTCTTACATGTTGAACACAAATACCTGTACTTTCTACTTCTTACATGTTGAACACAAATACCTGTACTTTCTACTTCTTACATTTTGAACCCAAATACCTGTACTTTCTACTTCTTACATGTTGAACTCAAATACCTGTACTTTCTACTTCTTACATGTTGAACACAAATACCTGTACTTTCTACTTCTTACACTTTGAACCCAAATACCTGTACTTTCTACTTCTTACATGTTGAACACAAATACATGTACTTTCTACTTCTTACATGTTGAACTCCAATACCTGTACTTTCTACTTCTTACATGTTGAACACAAATACCTGTACTTTCTACTTCTCACATGTTGAACTCAAATACATGTACTTTCTACTTCTTACATGTTGAACACAAATACCTGTACTTTCTACTTCTCACATGTTGAACTCAAATACCTGTACTTTCTACTTCTTACATGTTGAACACAAATACCTGTACTTTCTACTTCTCACATGTTGAACACAAATACCTGTACTTTCTACTTCTTACATGTTGAACACAAATACCTGTACTTTCTACTTCTTACATTTTGAACTCAAATACCTGTACTTTCTACTTTCTACATGTTGAACACAAATACCTGTACTTTCTACTTCTTACATTTTGAACCCAAATACCTGTACTTTCTACTTCTTACATGTTGAACTCAAATACCTGTACTTTCTACTTCTAACATGTTGAACTCAAATACCTGTACTTTCTACTTCTTACATTTTGAACCCAAATACCTGTACTTTCTACTTCTTACATTTTGAACCCAAATACCTGTACTTTCTACTTCTTACATGTTGAACTCAAATACCTGTACTTTCTACTTCTAACATGTTGAACTCAAATACCTGTACTTTCTACTTCTTACATGTTGAACCCAAATACCTGTACTTTCTACTTCTTACATGTTGAACTCAAATACCTGTACTTTCTACTTCTTACATGTTGAACTCAAATACCTGTACTTTCTACTTCTTACATGTTGAACTCAAATACCTGTACTTTCTACTTCTTACATTTTGAACTCAAATACCTGTACTTTCTACATGTTGAACTCAAATACCTGTACTTTCTACTTCTAACATGTTGAACTCAAATACCTGTACTTTCTACTTCTTACATGTTGAACTCAAATACCTGTACTTTCTACTTCTTACATGTTGAACTCAAATACCTGTACTTTCTACTTCTTACATGTTGAACTCAAATACCTGTACTTTCTACTTCTTACATGTTGAACTCAAATACCTGTACTTTCTACTTCTTACATGTTGAACTCAAATACCTGTACTTTCTACTTCTTACATGTTGAACTCAAATACCTGTACTTTCTACTTCTTACATTTTGAACTCAAATACCTGTACTTTCTACATGTTGAACTCAAATACCTGTACTTTCTACTTCTTACATGTTGAACTCAAATACCTGTACTTTCTACTTCTTACATGTTGAACCCAAATACCTGTACTTTCTACTTCTTACATGTTGAACTCAAATACCTGTACTTTCTACTTCTTACATGTTGAACTCAAATACCTGTACTTTCTACTTCTTACATGTTGAACCCAAATACGTGTACTTTCTACTTCTTACATGTTGAACTCAAATACCTGTACTTTCTACTTCTTACATGTTGAACTCAAATACCTGTACTTTCTACTTCTTACATTTTGAACCCAAATACCTGTACTTTCTACTTCTTACATGTTGAACACAAATACCTGTACTTTCTACATGTTGAACTCAAATACCTGTACTTTCTACTTCTTACATGTTGAACTCAAATACCTGTACTTTCTACTTCTTACATGTTGAACCCAAATACCTGTACTTTCTACTTCTTACATGTTGAACTCAAATACCTGTACTTTCTACTTCTTACATGTTGAACTCAAATACCTGTACTTTCTACTTCTTACATGTTGAACCCAAATACGTGTACTTTCTACTTCTTACATGTTGAACTCAAATACCTGTACTTTCTACTTCTTACATGTTGAACTCAAATACCTGTACTTTCTACTTCTTACATTTTGAACCCAAATACCTGTACTTTCTACTTCTTACATGTTGAACACAAATACTTGTACTTTCTACTTCTCACATGTTGAACCCAAATACCTGTACTTTCTACTTCTTACATGTTGAACACAAATACCTGTACTTTCTACTTCTTACATGTTGAACACAAATACCTGTACTTTCTACTTCTTACATTTTGAACCCAAATACCTGTACTTTCTACTTCTTACATGTTGAACTCAAATACCTGTACTTTCTACTTCTTACATGTTGAACACAAATACCTGTACTTTCTACTTCTTACACTTTGAACCCAAATACCTGTACTTTCTACTTCTTACATGTTGAACACAAATACATGTACTTTCTACTTCTTACATGTTGAACTCCAATACCTGTACTTTCTACTTCTTACATGTTGAACACAAATACCTGTACTTTCTACTTCTCACATGTTGAACTCAAATACCTGTACTTTCTACTTCTTACATGTTGAACACAAATACCTGTACTTTCTACTTCTCACATGTTGAACTCAAATACCTGTACTTTCTACTTCTTACATGTTGAACACAAATACCTGTACTTTCTACTTCTCACATGTTGAACTCAAATACCTGTACTTTCTACTTCTTACATGTTGAACACAAATACCTGTACTTTCTACTTCTTACATTTTGAACTCAAATACCTGTACTTTCTACTTTCTACATGTTGAACACAAATACCTGTACTTTCTACTTCTTACATTTTGAACCCAAATACCTGTACTTTCTACTTCTTACATGTTGAACTCAAATACCTGTACTTTCTACTTCTAACATGTTGAACTCAAATACCTGTACTTTCTACTTCTTACATTTTGAACCCAAATACCTGTACTTTCTACTTCTTACATTTTGAACCCAAATACCTGTACTTTCTACTTCTTACATCCATCCATCCATCCATCCATCCATCTTCTCCCGCTTATCCGTGGTCGGGTCGCGGGGGTAGCAGTTCCAGCAGAGAGCCCCAAACTTTCTTTTCCCTGGCGACATCAACCAGCTCTGACTGGGGGATCCCAAGGCGCTCCCAGGCCAGCGAAGAGATATAATCCCTCCACCTGGTCCTAGGTCTACCCCTTGGTCTCTTCCCAGCTGGACGTGCCTGGAACACCTCCCTAGGGAGGCGCCCAGGTGGCATCCTAACTAGGTGCCCGAACCACCTCAACTGGCTTCTTTCGACGCGAAGGAGGAGCGGCTCAACTCCGAGTCCCTCCCTGATGACCGAACTTCTCACCTTATCTCTAAGGGAGACACCAGCCACCCGGCGGAGGAAACCCATCTCGGCCGCTTGTATCCGCGATCTCGTTCTTTCGGTCATGACCCATCCTTCATGACCATAGGTGAGGGTAGGAACGAAAATGGCCCGGTAGACAGAGAGCTTTGCCTTCCGGCTCAGCTCCCTTTTCGTCACAACGGTGCGGTAAAGCGACTGCAATACCGCTCCCGCTGCTCCGATTCTCCGGCCCATCTCACGCTCCATTGATCCCTCACTCGAGAACAAGACCCCGAGATACTTGAACTCCTTCACTTGGGGTAAGGACTCATTCCCTACTTGGAGTGGACAATCCATCGGTTTCCTGCTGAGAACCATGGCCTCAGATTTGGAGGTGCTGATCCTCATCCCAGCCGCTTCACACTCGGTTGCGAACCGATCCAGTGAGTGCTGAAGGTCGCAGACCGATGAAGCCATCAGAACCACATCATCTGCAAAAAGCAGTGGTGCAATCCTTAGTCCACCGAACTGCAGACCCCCCCCCCACGACTACGCCTCGAAATCCGATCCATGTATATTACAAACAGGATTGGTGACAAAGCGCAGCCCTGGCGGAGGCCAACCCTCACCGGAAATGGGTCCGACTTACTGCCGAGGACCCGGACACAGCTCTCGCTTTGGGAGTACAGAGATTGGATGGCCCTGAGTAGAGACCCCCTCACCCCATACTCCCGCAGCACCTCCCACAGTACCTCCCGGGGAACCCGGTCATACGCCTTCTCCAAGTCTACAAAACACATGTAGACCGGATAAGCGTACTCCCAGGCCCCCTCCAGGATCCTTGCGAGAGTAAAAAGCTGATCCGTCGTTCCACGACCAGGACGGAATCCGCATTGTTCCTCCTCAATCTGAGGTTCGACAATCGGCCTGACCCTCCTTTCGAGTACCTTGGAGTAAACTTTCCCGGGGAGGCTGAGTAGTGTGATGCCTCTGTAATTGGCACACACCCTCTGATCCCCCTTTTTGAAAAGGGGGACCACCACCCCGGTCTGCCACTCCTTCGGTACCGTTTCCGACTTCCACGCAACGTTGATGAGACGTGTCAACCATGACAGTCCCTCAACACCCAGAGCCTTCAGCATTTCCGGGCGGATCTCATCCACCCCCGGGGCTTTGCCACTGTGGAGTACTTCTTACATGTTGAACTCAAATACCTGTACTTTCTACTTCTAACATGTTGAACTCAAATACCTGTACTTTCTACTTCTTACATGTTGAACCCAAATACCTGTACTTTCTACTTCTTACATGTTGAACTCAAATACCTGTACTTTCTACTTCTTACATGTTGAACTCAAATACCTGTACTTTCTACTTCTTACATGTTGAACTCAAATACCTGTACTTTCTACTTCTTACATGTTGAACTCAAATACCTGTACTTTCTACTTCTTACATGTTGAACTCAAATACCTGTACTTTCTACTTCTTACATTTTGAACTCAAATACCTGTACTTTCTACATGTTGAACTCAAATACCTGTACTTTCTACTTCTAACATGTTGAACTCAAATACCTGTACTTTCTACTTCTTACATGTTGAACTCAAATACCTGTACTTTCTACTTCTTACATGTTGAACTCAAATACCTGTACTTTCTACTTCTTACATGTTGAACTCAAATACCTGTACTTTCTACTTCTTACATGTTGAACTCAAATACCTGTACTTTCTACTTCTTACATGTTGAACTCAAATACCTGTACTTTCTACTTCTTACATGTTGAACTCAAATACCTGTACTTTCTACTTCTTACATTTTGAACTCAAATACCTGTACTTTCTACATGTTGAACTCAAATACCTGTACTTTCTACTTCTTACATGTTGAACTCAAATACCTGTACTTTCTACTTCTTACATGTTGAACCCAAATACCTGTACTTTCTACTTCTTACATGTTGAACTCAAATACCTGTACTTTCTACTTCTTACATGTTGAACTCAAATACCTGTACTTTCTACTTCTTACATGTTGAACCCAAATACGTGTACTTTCTACTTCTTACATGTTGAACTCAAATACCTGTACTTTCTACTTCTTACATGTTGAACTCAAATACCTGTACTTTCTACTTCTTACATTTTGAACCCAAATACCTGTACTTTCTACTTCTTACATGTTGAACACAAATACCTGTACTTTCTACATGTTGAACTCAAATACCTGTACTTTCTACTTCTTACATGTTGAACTCAAATACCTGTACTTTCTACTTCTTACATGTTGAACCCAAATACCTGTACTTTCTACTTCTTACATGTTGAACTCAAATACCTGTACTTTCTACTTCTTACATGTTGAACTCAAATACCTGTACTTTCTACTTCTTACATTTTGAACCCAAATACCTGTACTTTCTACTTCTTACATGTTGAACACAAATACCTGTACTTTCTACATGTTGAACTCAAATACCTGTACTTTCTACTTCTTACATGTTGAACTCAAATACCTGTACTTTCTACTTCTTACATGTTGAACCCAAATACCTGTACTTTCTACTTCTTACATGTTGAACTCAAATACCTGTACTTTCTACTTCTTACATGTTGAACTCAAATACCTGTACTTTCTACTTCTTACATGTTGAACCCAAATACGTGTACTTTCTACTTCTTACATGTTGAACTCAAATACCTGTACTTTCTACTTCTTACATGTTGAACTCAAATACCTGTACTTTCTACTTCTTACATTTTGAACCCAAATACCTGTACTTTCTACTTCTTACATGTTGAACACAAATACTTGTACTTTCTACTTCTCACATGTTGAACCCAAATACCTGTACTTTCTACTTCTTACATGTTGAACACAAATACCTGTACTTTCTACTTCTTACATGTTGAACACAAATACCTGTACTTTCTACTTCTTACATTTTGAACCCAAATACCTGTACTTTCTACTTCTTACATGTTGAACTCAAATACCTGTACTTTCTACTTCTTACATGTTGAACACAAATACCTGTACTTTCTACTTCTTACACTTTGAACCCAAATACCTGTACTTTCTACTTCTTACATGTTGAACACAAATACATGTACTTTCTACTTCTTACATGTTGAACTCCAATACCTGTACTTTCTACTTCTTACATGTTGAACACAAATACCTGTACTTTCTACTTCTCACATGTTGAACTCAAATACCTGTACTTTCTACTTCTTACATGTTGAACACAAATACCTGTACTTTCTACTTCTCACATGTTGAACTCAAATACCTGTACTTTCTACTTCTTACATGTTGAACACAAATACCTGTACTTTCTACTTCTCACATGTTGAACTCAAATACCTGTACTTTCTACTTCTTACATGTTGAACACAAATACCTGTACTTTCTACTTCTTACATTTTGAACTCAAATACCTGTACTTTCTACTTTCTACATGTTGAACACAAATACCTGTACTTTCTACTTCTTACATTTTGAACCCAAATACCTGTACTTTCTACTTCTTACATGTTGAACTCAAATACCTGTACTTTCTACTTCTAACATGTTGAACTCAAATACCTGTACTTTCTACTTCTTACATTTTGAACCCAAATACCTGTACTTTCTACTTCTTACATTTTGAACCCAAATACCTGTACTTTCTACTTCTTACATCCATCCATCCATCCATCCATCCATCTTCTCCCGCTTATCCGTGGTCGGGTCGCGGGGGTAGCAGTTCCAGCAGAGAGCCCCAAACTTTCTTTTCCCTGGCGACATCAACCAGCTCTGACTGGGGGATCCCAAGGCGCTCCCAGGCCAGCGAAGAGATATAATCCCTCCACCTGGTCCTAGGTCTACCCCTTGGTCTCTTCCCAGCTGGACGTGCCTGGAACACCTCCCTAGGGAGGCGCCCAGGTGGCATCCTAACTAGGTGCCCGAACCACCTCAACTGGCTTCTTTCGACGCGAAGGAGGAGCGGCTCAACTCCGAGTCCCTCCCTGATGACCGAACTTCTCACCTTATCTCTAAGGGAGACACCAGCCACCCGGCGGAGGAAACCCATCTCGGCCGCTTGTATCCGCGATCTCGTTCTTTCGGTCATGACCCATCCTTCATGACCATAGGTGAGGGTAGGAACGAAAATGGCCCGGTAGACAGAGAGCTTTGCCTTCCGGCTCAGCTCCCTTTTCGTCACAACGGTGCGGTAAAGCGACTGCAATACCGCTCCCGCTGCTCCGATTCTCCGGCCCATCTCACGCTCCATTGATCCCTCACTCGAGAACAAGACCCCGAGATACTTGAACTCCTTCACTTGGGGTAAGGACTCATTCCCTACTTGGAGTGGACAATCCATCGGTTTCCTGCTGAGAACCATGGCCTCAGATTTGGAGGTGCTGATCCTCATCCCAGCCGCTTCACACTCGGTTGCGAACCGATCCAGTGAGTGCTGAAGGTCGCAGACCGATGAAGCCATCAGAACCACATCATCTGCAAAAAGCAGTGGTGCAATCCTTAGTCCACCGAACTGCAGACCCCCCCCCCACGACTACGCCTCGAAATCCGATCCATGTATATTACAAACAGGATTGGTGACAAAGCGCAGCCCTGGCGGAGGCCAACCCTCACCGGAAATGGGTCCGACTTACTGCCGAGGACCCGGACACAGCTCTCGCTTTGGGAGTACAGAGATTGGATGGCCCTGAGTAGAGACCCCCTCACCCCATACTCCCGCAGCACCTCCCACAGTACCTCCCGGGGAACCCGGTCATACGCCTTCTCCAAGTCTACAAAACACATGTAGACCGGATAAGCGTACTCCCAGGCCCCCTCCAGGATCCTTGCGAGAGTAAAAAGCTGATCCGTCGTTCCACGACCAGGACGGAATCCGCATTGTTCCTCCTCAATCTGAGGTTCGACAATCGGCCTGACCCTCCTTTCGAGTACCTTGGAGTAAACTTTCCCGGGGAGGCTGAGTAGTGTGATGCCTCTGTAATTGGCACACACCCTCTGATCCCCCTTTTTGAAAAGGGGGACCACCACCCCGGTCTGCCACTCCTTCGGTACCGTTTCCGACTTCCACGCAACGTTGATGAGACGTGTCAACCATGACAGTCCCTCAACACCCAGAGCCTTCAGCATTTCCGGGCGGATCTCATCCACCCCCGGGGCTTTGCCACTGTGGAGTACTTCTTACATGTTGAACTCAAATACCTGTACTTTCTACTTCTAACATGTTGAACTCAAATACCTGTACTTTCTACTTCTTACATGTTGAACCCAAATACCTGTACTTTCTACTTCTTACATGTTGAACTCAAATACCTGTACTTTCTACTTCTTACATGTTGAACTCAAATACCTGTACTTTCTACTTCTTACATGTTGAACTCAAATACCTGTACTTTCTACTTCTTACATGTTGAACTCAAATACCTGTACTTTCTACTTCTTACATGTTGAACTCAAATACCTGTACTTTCTACTTCTTACATTTTGAACTCAAATACCTGTACTTTCTACATGTTGAACTCAAATACCTGTACTTTCTACTTCTAACATGTTGAACTCAAATACCTGTACTTTCTACTTCTTACATGTTGAACTCAAATACCTGTACTTTCTACTTCTTACATGTTGAACTCAAATACCTGTACTTTCTACTTCTTACATGTTGAACTCAAATACCTGTACTTTCTACTTCTTACATGTTGAACTCAAATACCTGTACTTTCTACTTCTTACATGTTGAACTCAAATACCTGTACTTTCTACTTCTTACATGTTGAACTCAAATACCTGTACTTTCTACTTCTTACATTTTGAACTCAAATACCTGTACTTTCTACATGTTGAACTCAAATACCTGTACTTTCTACTTCTTACATGTTGAACTCAAATACCTGTACTTTCTACTTCTTACATGTTGAACCCAAATACCTGTACTTTCTACTTCTTACATGTTGAACTCAAATACCTGTACTTTCTACTTCTTACATGTTGAACTCAAATACCTGTACTTTCTACTTCTTACATGTTGAACCCAAATACGTGTACTTTCTACTTCTTACATGTTGAACTCAAATACCTGTACTTTCTACTTCTTACATGTTGAACTCAAATACCTGTACTTTCTACTTCTTACATTTTGAACCCAAATACCTGTACTTTCTACTTCTTACATGTTGAACACAAATACCTGTACTTTCTACATGTTGAACTCAAATACCTGTACTTTCTACTTCTTACATGTTGAACTCAAATACCTGTACTTTCTACTTCTTACATGTTGAACCCAAATACCTGTACTTTCTACTTCTTACATGTTGAACTCAAATACCTGTACTTTCTACTTCTTACATGTTGAACTCAAATACCTGTACTTTCTACTTCTTACATGTTGAACCCAAATACGTGTACTTTCTACTTCTTACATGTTGAACTCAAATACCTGTACTTTCTACTTCTTACATGTTGAACTCAAATACCTGTACTTTCTACTTCTTACATTTTGAACCCAAATACCTGTACTTTCTACTTCTTACATGTTGAACACAAATACTTGTACTTTCTACTTCTCACATGTTGAACCCAAATACCTGTACTTTCTACTTCTTACATGTTGAACACAAATACCTGTACTTTCTACTTCTTACATGTTGAACACAAATACCTGTACTTTCTACTTCTTACATTTTGAACCCAAATACCTGTACTTTCTACTTCTTACATGTTGAACTCAAATACCTGTACTTTCTACTTCTTACATGTTGAACACAAATACCTGTACTTTCTACTTCTTACACTTTGAACCCAAATACCTGTACTTTCTACTTCTTACATGTTGAACACAAATACATGTACTTTCTACTTCTTACATGTTGAACTCCAATACCTGTACTTTCTACTTCTTACATGTTGAACACAAATACCTGTACTTTCTACTTCTCACATGTTGAACTCAAATACCTGTACTTTCTACTTCTTACATGTTGAACACAAATACCTGTACTTTCTACTTCTCACATGTTGAACTCAAATACCTGTACTTTCTACTTCTTACATGTTGAACACAAATACCTGTACTTTCTACTTCTCACATGTTGAACACAAATACCTGTACTTTCTACTTCTTACATGTTGAACACAAATACCTGTACTTTCTACTTCTTACATTTTGAACTCAAATACCTGTACTTTCTACTTTCTACATGTTGAACACAAATACCTGTACTTTCTACTTCTTACATTTTGAACCCAAATACCTGTACTTTCTACTTCTTACATGTTGAACTCAAATACCTGTACTTTCTACTTCTAACATGTTGAACTCAAATACCTGTACTTTCTACTTCTTACATTTTGAACCCAAATACCTGTACTTTCTACTTCTTACATTTTGAACCCAAATACCTGTACTTTCTACTTCTTACATCCATCCATCCATCCATCCATCCATCTTCTCCCGCTTATCCGTGGTCGGGTCGCGGGGGTAGCAGTTCCAGCAGAGAGCCCCAAACTTTCTTTTCCCTGGCGACATCAACCAGCTCTGACTGGGGGATCCCAAGGCGCTCCCAGGCCAGCGAAGAGATATAATCCCTCCACCTGGTCCTAGGTCTACCCCTTGGTCTCTTCCCAGCTGGACGTGCCTGGAACACCTCCCTAGGGAGGCGCCCAGGTGGCATCCTAACTAGGTGCCCGAACCACCTCAACTGGCTTCTTTCGACGCGAAGGAGGAGCGGCTCAACTCCGAGTCCCTCCCTGATGACCGAACTTCTCACCTTATCTCTAAGGGAGACACCAGCCACCCGGCGGAGGAAACCCATCTCGGCCGCTTGTATCCGCGATCTCGTTCTTTCGGTCATGACCCATCCTTCATGACCATAGGTGAGGGTAGGAACGAAAATGGCCCGGTAGACAGAGAGCTTTGCCTTCCGGCTCAGCTCCCTTTTCGTCACAACGGTGCGGTAAAGCGACTGCAATACCGCTCCCGCTGCTCCGATTCTCCGGCCCATCTCACGCTCCATTGATCCCTCACTCGAGAACAAGACCCCGAGATACTTGAACTCCTTCACTTGGGGTAAGGACTCATTCCCTACTTGGAGTGGACAATCCATCGGTTTCCTGCTGAGAACCATGGCCTCAGATTTGGAGGTGCTGATCCTCATCCCAGCCGCTTCACACTCGGTTGCGAACCGATCCAGTGAGTGCTGAAGGTCGCAGACCGATGAAGCCATCAGAACCACATCATCTGCAAAAAGCAGTGGTGCAATCCTTAGTCCACCGAACTGCAGACCCCCCCCCCACGACTACGCCTCGAAATCCGATCCATGTATATTACAAACAGGATTGGTGACAAAGCGCAGCCCTGGCGGAGGCCAACCCTCACCGGAAATGGGTCCGACTTACTGCCGAGGACCCGGACACAGCTCTCGCTTTGGGAGTACAGAGATTGGATGGCCCTGAGTAGAGACCCCCTCACCCCATACTCCCGCAGCACCTCCCACAGTACCTCCCGGGGAACCCGGTCATACGCCTTCTCCAAGTCTACAAAACACATGTAGACCGGATAAGCGTACTCCCAGGCCCCCTCCAGGATCCTTGCGAGAGTAAAAAGCTGATCCGTCGTTCCACGACCAGGACGGAATCCGCATTGTTCCTCCTCAATCTGAGGTTCGACAATCGGCCTGACCCTCCTTTCGAGTACCTTGGAGTAAACTTTCCCGGGGAGGCTGAGTAGTGTGATGCCTCTGTAATTGGCACACACCCTCTGATCCCCCTTTTTGAAAAGGGGGACCACCACCCCGGTCTGCCACTCCTTCGGTACCGTTTCCGACTTCCACGCAACGTTGATGAGACGTGTCAACCATGACAGTCCCTCAACACCCAGAGCCTTCAGCATTTCCGGGCGGATCTCATCCACCCCCGGGGCTTTGCCACTGTGGAGTACTTCTTACATGTTGAACTCAAATACCTGTACTTTCTACTTCTAACATGTTGAACTCAAATACCTGTACTTTCTACTTCTTACATGTTGAACCCAAATACCTGTACTTTCTACTTCTTACATGTTGAACTCAAATACCTGTACTTTCTACTTCTTACATGTTGAACTCAAATACCTGTACTTTCTACTTCTTACATGTTGAACTCAAATACCTGTACTTTCTACTTCTTACATTTTGAACTCAAATACCTGTACTTTCTACATGTTGAACTCAAATACCTGTACTTTCTACTTCTTACATTTTGAACTCAAATACCTGTACTTTCTACATGTTGAACTCAAATACCTGTACTTTCTACTTCTAACATGTTGAACTCAAATACCTGTACTTTCTACTTCTTACATGTTGAACTCAAATACCTGTACTTTCTACTTCTTACATGTTGAACTCAAATACCT
The DNA here is from genome assembly GCA_036324595.1 of Champsocephalus gunnari. NCBI lineage: Eukaryota > Metazoa > Chordata > Actinopteri > Perciformes > Channichthyidae > Champsocephalus > Champsocephalus gunnari. Next base: position 5,660,957 of record CM070434.1, on the reverse strand, counting down.
GTACTTTCTACTTCTTACATGTTGAACTCAAATACCTGTACTTTCTACTTCTTACATGTTGAACTCAAATACCTGTACTTTCTACTTCTTACATGTTGAACTCAAATACCTGTACTTTCTACTTCTTACATGTTGAACTCAAATACCTGTACTTTCTACTTCTTACATTTTGAACTCAAATACCTGTACTTTCTACATGTTGAACTCAAATACCTGTACTTTCTACTTCTTACATGTTGAACTCAAATACCTGTACTTTCTACTTCTTACATGTTGAACCCAAATACCTGTACTTTCTACTTCTTACATGTTGAACTCAAATACCTGTACTTTCTACTTCTTACATGTTGAACTCAAATACCTGTACTTTCTACTTCTTACATGTTGAACCCAAATACGTGTACTTTCTACTTCTTACATGTTGAACTCAAATACCTGTACTTTCTACTTCTTACATGTTGAACTCAAATACCTGTACTTTCTACTTCTTACATGTTGAACCCAAATACCTGTACTTTCTACTTCTCACATGTTGAACTCAAATACCTGTACTTTCTACTTCTTACATGTTGAACCCAAATACCTGTACTTTCTACTTCTTACATGTTGAACTCAAATACCTGTACTTTCTACTTCTTACATGTTGAACCCAAATACCTGTACTTTCTACTTCTCTCATTTCCCAAACAGCTGGTTCCTTTAGTCTGAATGTGTGTTGGGGCGTGGTCATTATTCTTCAGAGTCACTGCGTGCCTATTGGTTGGAACACGATCCGTGTATCCATCACTTCCTGGTCTTCTCTAAAGAAGAGGGACCAATGGAAACGTTGTCATGTTGCCGTTGGTCACCATGGAAACATTCATTAGCTAACAATGACATTATTGTTCTATTGATATAAAGGGAGGTCAGGTACTCTTTAAAACAGCTGCTAGTTATGGGTACTTTTTACTGAAGGACACTTCAAAGCCTCTTTACTTTCACTTGAGTGAAGAAGATTAGTCGGTACTTCTACTTTCACCAGAGTATTTTTAAACACGAGTATCTGTAGTACTTCTACTTGAGTAAAGGACATGTGTGCTTTTGCCATCTCTGTTGATATATGATTCTGCTTCCAGACCCCTCTCTAACACAATAGCAAGTCTTCCATAACGATAATAAATACTGAAAAGTGTATCCATCTGACCGTGACATTATTGCATGTGAATGTACTAAACTGAGTGTGTGTGTGTGTGTGTGTTCAGGCACAGGGGGTGTAGCGATGGGGATGTACAACACGGATAAATCCATCCGGGACTTCGCCCACAGCTCCTTCCAGATGGCTCTGTTGAAAGGCTGGGCGGTGTACCTCAGCACCAAGAACACCATCCTGAAGAAGTACGACGGGCGCTTCAAGGACATCTTCCAGGAGATCTACGAGAAGTAAGGAGCTCATGCATAGTGCCTCTCACGTACACACACTTTTAAACCAGCACTTCTCACAAAGAGCTTTACAGGACAAAGATAATGGAGTTTTAGTTAATATTACAGTAAAGAAAACATCCATATCCACATGCCCTGGAAATGTGTTCAAATCACCTACACAAAACGATACTTTTGGAAGACTTTTTTTTAGGCTTAAAAACATTTGATCTACCTACCCGCCTACCTACCTGCCTACCCACCTACCTACCTGCCCATCTACCTACCTACCTACCTACCTACCCACCTACCTACCTGCCCATCTACCTACCCACCTACCCGCCTACCCACCTACCTACCTGCCCACCTACCTACCTGCCTACCCACCTACCTACCTGCCCATCTACCCACCTACCCATCTACCTACCCACCTACCTACCTACCCACCTACCTACCTGCCCACCTACCTACCTGCCCATCTACCTACCTGCCTGCCTGCCTGCCTGCCTACCTACCTGCCCATCTACCTACCTACCTGCCCATCTACCTACCTACCTACCCGCCTACCCATTTACCTGCCTACCTACCTGCCTGCCTGCCTGCCTACCTACCTACCTACCTACCAAACCACAAATGTTTGGTAAACGTCACGTGTTCAACGCGCTGGGGAGATCCCATCCATCGATCAGTAACTTCCTGTTGTCATGTTAAGGGCAGTTATCCGTCTAGTTGTATCCATCTAGACTCTCCTTCCTCCTGTGTTCAGGGAGTACCACGCTCAGTTTGTGGAGAAAGGCATCTGGTACGAGCACCGCCTGATCGACGACATGGTGGCTCAGGCCATGAAGTCAGACGGAGGCTTCATCTGGGCCTGCAAGAACTACGACGGAGACGTGCAGTCCGACTCTGTGGCTCAGGGTGAGAGGAAGCATGCTGAGGGTGGAAGGTCATATAGTCGGTGTCAAAGTTCTTAAACGCCAGGAGGGAAGATTTCAAACGAGCATGTTGCAACACCTGCCTCACCAGTTAGTGAGCGTGCACCGGACGATGCTACATGCTACATGCTAACCCAGCCTCGCAAAGCCTTCTGAATTCAAGCAAAGTTTCTCTTTCAAAATAGTTAAAACAACGGAAATATTGCAGCTATTTTTTCTTCAGCAAAAGAAAAACATGCCAGAGAAGTACCGTACTTTTCAGACTATAAGCCGCGACTTTTTTCCCCATTTTGTTTGTGCAGCTAACGGCCACTAGGGAACCTCCTAAATCTATGGATTTTACAGGTAAAATTAACCACCTTTAACGCTATGGGCTCTAGGACCGGTCCGCGCCCGCCACCAGCAGGAAAAGCTGGAGGCCGGAAAAGAGTGAGGCAGGTCGCGCGCCAAAGTGAAAGTGGAACCGAGAGACAGAACGAGAGCGAGACAGACGGGCAGTGTAGCTGCTGCGGCTCATACGCAGGTGCGCGTTATAGTCCGAACAGTACGGTATGTCTATTTTCCTGCAGCAGTGTTTTTAGATCAGTGACACTTGAAGAAGGTCTTGTAACTTATTGTCATGTAGAAGAAAGTCGATATTACAATGAAGGATTTCTTATAGACATACAATTGCATAATATTTTAGCACATTTTAAGACACGCAGGCAATTCAAAGTGCTTCACATAGGCATCGAACACATACTCAAACAAACAAACAAAAAAGAAAATTCATAAAAGGTGTTTCTCTAGAAACTACGTATCCCTATCAGGAGTTAAGTTATTGACCATGTGTAACAGCTGTCTCATAACATGAATGATAATCTTTTTTTAATTTTTTTTGTATTGAGTCAGGCACAATGAGTTTACATTTATACAGTCAATATTTTTATTTATTGTCCCCTCTCCCTCCCTCCCGGTCCTAGCTAGTAAAATAAATAACTAACTAACTAAATAGATAGATACCTGTATAGGTAAAAGTAAAGTAATATAGAAGATAATATTAAAAGAAAATGTATAGATAAGGGAATAAAGAATAGTAACAGTAATACCCATATACTCATATGTATACCCACATGCACATACATACACGTACCTACCTACATACATACATACATGTATACAAAGACAGAACAAATAAATACAAATAAATAAATTAAAAATTAATATAAAAAGAGTGTCTTAAATTCAGCTGTGTAGGCTATCATAGAGCCCCAGACAGATTCAAATAGTTTTGAGGAGCCCCTCAGGTTATATTTAATCTTCTAAGTCCTTAATCTTAAAGTTCAGGGACAACATTAAATCTTTAAGCCATAGAGATGCTTTAGGTGGTTTAGAAGGTTTCCATTCTAGGAGTATTCTTCTACGTGCTAAGATAGATGCAAAGGCTATACTGTCCTTAGCTTTAACATGAACATGAATAATAATCTGACTCCTCCATAGACGGCATGTGGTAACAATAAAATAGCAATGCTGCCGTCTTGGTTGAAAACATGTTCTGTTGGTAACGTGTGTCTGCGTTCCAGGCTACGGCTCCCTGGGGATGATGAGCAGCGTTCTGATCTGCCCTGACGGACGCACCGTGGAGTCTGAGGCGGCGCACGGCACCGTCACCCGTCACTACAGACAGCACCAGCAGGGGAAGGAGACCTCCACCAACCCCATCGGTACACACTTCAGCTACCACCTACACACAAACCCGAAGATCGAGATTCAAGGCTTTGATTGTCACGTGTACATAGTTACTGTCGTGGCTTCCTTGTGTTTCTATCAAGCCACTAGACGCCTTAAACACACATTTTTAACTCGTTTTATTTCCTTTAAATTACTTGCAGTTGAAGAGTTGCGTGGCCTCCGATGGTTTGCTCAAGATAAAATAACACACTTTTACACATGCAACAAAGAGGCCTTTACAACATTCAAAACAAAGAGGCAAAACTCAAATTACATAACAAACCACTTCTTTCTTTCCTGATGAGGCTTATATCACTTCATAACTTAAAGGGTAATCAACCTTTCTGACAGGTTGCTGCCCATCACTGTCCCTTTAGAGCAGTGCTTCTCAAAGTGTCGTCCGCGCCCCCTAGTGGTCCGTGAGTATATTGGTAACATTTCACATTTGAAATAAATAAATACATTTGAGTTTTCCGCACTCTCGCGGGAATATCTCCGCAATGGAGCGAGCTAACGTTTCACTTTCGATTGCATGATATAGCCCAGCACGACACCTTCGTCACACATGTTGCCACTTGTTTGTACCATTTCCAGGCGATTTGTAATCTGTTCTAGAAAAACTGTGTTTTTGGATATTTGTGGAGTTAGGTGGTCCGCGAGTGTTTTGGTATTGGTGGTCCTTGGTATGAAACAGTTTGAGAAACACTGCTCTAGAGGAGGGAAGTGTAGTCTTTTATAGTGTGTTGACTACAGACTACAATTAGGTGGCCTTTCTTATAAACTAAATACTGGCTCTAACAGCTACAGTTTAGATGTATCAATGACAATCTGAGGTCACAGGCAACACAATAAAACAGACAAAATAGTTGAAATAGTGAAAGTAAAACAAATAAAATAGAAATCAAATAAAACTTTATTTGTATAGCCCAATATCACAAAGCAAGTTTGTCTCAGTGGGCTTTACAGATTAAAAACAAGGCAACAACATTGTATATGATGGTGTTGCAGCAAACTGAGAAGACATGGTTAGTTTTTTTGTACAGCACATTTTAAGATACAGAGGTAATTCAAAGTGCTTCACAGAGGCATTGAACACATCATAATTCAAAACATAACAAACAAAAACTAAAAAGTGTAGAAATGTCAATGAAAATCTGAGGTCACAGGCTCCTCCAACAGAGCATCACAATAACAGATACAATAGTTAAAATAGTGCAAGTAATACAAATAGAATATAAATAGTGCAAGGAGAGTCTATATTCAAGTAATTGGAATGTGATATATTGGATAAATAATGTGTAGTTGCAGACCGATGAATGTTATGGATGTCCCTTCAAAAGCTCAGGTGTTAATCTTGTGTTTCATGCAGCCTCCATCTTCGCGTGGACGCAGGGCCTTTTGCACCGGGCGAAGCTGGACAAAAACTCAGAGCTGAGAGTCTTCTCCGAGGCGCTGGAGTCCGTCTGCGTGGAGACCATCGAGGCCGGGTTCATGACCAAAGATCTGGCCATCTGCGTCAAGGGACTCGCGAAGTTAGTTTTTTTTATTTTGTATTATCTATTATACTATTTCAACAGTTTATATATCTAAAAAAACAATCAAAATGTGTAGAAACGGGAGGTCATTCCATAATGAAATACTCACACAGAAAACACAATGCTATATATACATACACATACATTATGTACACCCATTTCCAGGGTGAAAATAATCAAGTAAAACAAATTACTTCCTACAAGTCCATGTTCAGATAACAAGACGGTTTCATTTCTCATTCTATTTTTATGTAAACTGATAATTATGACAATAGTCATTATAATTGTTATGTATTTATAATTATTATTATTATCATTATTGTTATTATCATATAAACTTGGGAGTGTGAGTGTGGGGTTACATTTAGCATACATAGCTGTGTCCTTTATCCAACACAAAGTTTCTACTCCACTGTCTATGTGACCCGCTCTATCGAAATCAGTCGGAAGTCGCAACGGCTCATTTCAAAATAAACGTGGATTTGTGTAAAAATCTAGTTTGACGTCACAGCAGGCGTAACAACAGCGGGTGTTTCACAATAAGCAGAAACGCAAAAATACATAAACACACGTATAAACACACACTCGCGAGCTTCCCCCAGACCAGTAATCCAAACGAAAATATATATAAAGTATTTTGATCATTTGCTCCGCTAACCAATCAGATCGATGGATTCCAGAGAGAGGAAACTTCGAAGGCCTTTTTCTCAAAGTGATGACTCGCTGACAGTCGTTATATAATGTGACATATATCGCTTAATATTTGGAGTTCAAAAACAATCCTGATATCATTAGAAAGCTATGAATCTCCTCTTTCAGCTGTGTATACAACTCAGCATGTGTCTTCGGGTCAATGCGACTGATTTTGATGGAGCAGGTCACATAAGAATGTACTAGGGGTTGGAGTTTCACCCACCATTGTACCTTCATTACAAGTCGAGCTGCACAGATCATACAATATCAGGCAGTTAAATATGGCCTTTGTTGCGTGAGAAAGACATTCAAAAGCTCCTTTTCACAGATGAAGTTTGTATTTGAGGTCAACATGTCTTTTGACATGTGCAGAGAAATTCCATAATTCAGTAGATATGGCATGTTTCCTTTTATACACATCTTCAGCATTCGCTTGCTTGTTTGACTTTGGTGAACAAGTTTAGTATCTACAAGTAAAATAACTGACACTTTCTGTAGTCTTGTAAAATAGTCAATGTATAAAGTCAGTCAATACTTATTAGTGGAAAGCTTTAGCACATATTGAGTTGTGTAAACTTGCTCCTTATCCCCAGTACAGTTTGTCCTCCTAAATGTGTCAAAGTTCGTCTCTCCTTATCTAACGCAGAAGTGTTTCTGCTCTTCCCGCGCAGTGCTCCCCCTGTACACGCCGTCATAGATCCTTTAACGTCACCTCATGTTGTACCACTATCTCAAGGCCGTCAAATAGGATTGTTGTTGTAATAAATAGTATGTTTTCTTATTTCTGCTAAATATTAGGTTGGTATTTTATAACTTTATATGAATGTCTTCTTGCATTAGCAGAGGGAATCCTAAATGTAGTAGATACATGTATGGCCTGTCAACATAAGAGAAAACATGTGTAGTCTTCTCCAGTGCAACACTAGAAGATATGCACTGTTTGAATGAGGCTAACATAAGTTGAGTATCTCAAGAAGCTACACTTAAAGGGGACCTATCATGCAAAATGCACTTTTGTACGTCTTGTATACTTATGTGTCCCCGGTGTGTCAGGGAACTCAACCCTCTCTCTTTTCCTCCATACCCAAATCTGTAAAAACGGGGCTGCAATGGATCTGATACAGATTGATACAGGCTTGAAATATCTCTGACGTCAGATACGAGGAGTTCCGCCTATATGGGCAACTCTCCACCTATCAGGGGATTGAGAGGTTGCTGTGGCATGGTAACAGCATGGTAACGGCATGGCAACGGCATGGCAACGGCATTTCAACGGCATGGCAACGGCATGGTAACATGGCGCTCGTGCCACGCCCCCCTCCTTTGCAGGGGGGCGTGGTCAGCTGCAGCTCATTTGCCACAGAATCAGCCCTTGTGAAGACGGGGCTGGAATAGAGCAAATAGAGCGAATTGAGGCATGGCTAAAATGCATGATCTGTTTGGTATTTTGAAACAAAAACTTCACAGACATGTTTTATATAGGTATGGCCCTACAATATATTATTCAAATATAGCATGATAGGTCCACTTTAAATAAAAGTATATTCAATGACACTTCCTGTAGTCGTGTCACCGATAAACTCGGTCAATACTCAGTACATATTGAGTTTGTAAACGTGTTCCTTATCCCCACTAGAGTTTGTCCTACTAAATGTCTCTTTGTTAGAATAAATCCTCTGTAATGCAGGTGTGTATACAAACGTACCGTCGCAGTCACACTTCCAAAGTATCGTTCGAGTTCACTCAACGCTTTCTCCTTGTTCTCTCTCTGCAGTGTGACTCGTGCCGACTACTTGAACACCTTTGAGTTCCTGGACAAGCTGGCAGAGAACCTGAAGATCAAGCTGGCTAACCCCCCCAAACTGTGATCTCCCTACACACACCCCCCCCCCACACACACACACACACATTCACACAGGAGATAACACTGAAGACGAAGGAGTTTGCCCTGAGAGATCTACAGACTTGAGACGGGAACCTTGGGTCTAAAGGAAGAAGGTTTCTGGTCCAGAAGGAAGAGGAGTTCATCCCTGTTAGCGCATAACTAGTAGACAGTAAACATTAGGACCGACACCGGGTGAAGGACCCAGTGTCTTTACCCAGAATGCACTAGGTCCCCCTGTGAGTGTGTTGTCAACATGTGTTGGTGACAGAATGTGTGTGAGCGAGCCTCTCCGTCCTGACTGCCTTACTCGTTTAGTGTCAAGTTCATCGATTCATTCTCATTTGTCATGCTGTGTTTTAACGATACATCGAGCAACACTTTCGGCCGGTTTCCTCTCATGAAAATGGACGTGCTGCACGCCATGACGTTTAACTGTTCCGCAGCACAACATACAACAACAACTCTTCTCACGCAGCCTGCTGACAGACGCTTTGCTTTTAGATTTTATACTGCTATTAAACTTCACTAGTCATTTGTTGGAGGTGTATTTATTTGTCGTGCGTGTGTGTGTGTGCGTCCGTACAGTATGTCAATAACCTGCTAAATAAATCATCATGTTAAAGTCAGAATATAACTCTTAATAAATGAGTTTTTGAAGAAATAATGCACGTGTTATTCTTTTTCTTTGGGTGTGTGCTGATGTCCTTAAGCGGTGCTAAAAATGTATCTGCTCGTTAATTTACCGTCTCAAATTAATCGTCTTTATCTTGTGAAAAATCTCAGAGCTCAAGGCGACTGTTTTAAAGAGCACCACAGACCGTGGAGGCTTTTAAAAAAGGCCTCAAACCCACCTCTTCAAAAGAGCCTTTGCCTCGACCTTTTTATCACCCTTTTACTTATTTATTATTTTGTATTGCTTTTTATTAATTCTACCGTGTTGTGTAATGTTTATTTATACTGTTCATGCTCACTACTTGCAGCACTTCGGGATTTTGAATTCAAATATGAAGTGCTTTATAAATGGAACTTATTATTATTATTAACAGAAAAGAAGCTGGAACTTCTTTAAATGTACTGCCTAGAAATGAATGAACTTACATTACCATACGTTTTAGAGTTATCACAGGAACAATATGCAGAACACCAGCACAGGACCTCTCTATCATTCATAATGTACAATAAGTATTTTCATGAATGGACCTGACGTAAAACAGCAATATTTCTGACTGGAAAATAATTTAAAATACAAACGTATTTAGACGGAGGGATGGATATTCAAACGGTTCATTTCAGTGAAAACAATGGGCACAACTATTACAGAGAGGCAGTGGTGGGCAAATAAAATAGTATATATTAGCCAACAATGCTAAGTAACAGTAAAATAAAAATCTACGGCATTCAATTGTGCAAGTTATCAGGGGCTAAAATACAAACATGAATACAATGTTTACATCGTGTTACTTTGTGGTGGACAGTGTTGCAAATGAATGAACTTAATGTTAACATGAAAGAAGTAAATGTGTATTCTTAATGAGAGGTATCGAATAAAGATGAATGATATCACGTGATCAGCTCAGGAACTCAAAAGACTGGTGAAACCTAAGATAAGAACATGAGATCAGTTGGAAAAAAACATTTATTTTTAGATTTGAATATAGATTATTATAAACATTCAGACATAACATACATACACAACATACACCCGCATACCAATGTGTGCAGAATAGTTACTGCACATATAACATACATCTCTCCATGGGTGACAATAATCTCACTTTAAGATATCTATGTATATCTCAGTTTACATATCAACTACTTAAATACAAGCACAGAGAGAAAATGAATAAGAATAATACATTATAATCATAATGGCCTGAGGTGTGGCGTCATTACAATGAGATGCATCAAATAGAAGGGAAAGACAAATACATATATAGTAATAATAATAATAACAAATACAAAATGAAAAGTATAATATGGATGATTTCTGTCCACAAATTGACAGACTGGGCCTTTAAATGAACACCTCCCTCCCCCTGTTCTTCCAGCAGAAGGCGCTGTCCCATGAATCCCTCCCCCCGCTGTATGTGCAGTAACACACAGTAACACACAACAGGTTGGTTGAATCTACAGAACAGCTCTCAGTGACCCTGTTCCTGTATACCATCTGTTCTGAGAGACAGACATGGATCCTTATCAGAACCAGAGAGACGACAGGAACCAGCAGAACCCCGGGAGAACCACCACACCTGGAACACCTGGAACACCTGGGGGTGACCAGACACCTGTGGACCCCGGAAGAGAGGACCCTGAAGCCCGGAAGACACCCGCGAACAACCGGGAGCCTCAATAGTGAGTTATGATCAAAGTCCCACTCAGTATTTCGATCTTAAAGTCCATGGTTGTGTCCCTGCCACGCGGTGTAACTTAAAAATCAAAGTGCAAAGGAACATATATTAACTTTTTTTTAATTTAGGTTAGTTAATATGTACTATGTTGGTGTAATATTGTGTTAGTAAAAAACAGACTGGATGGTAAAAACACATTTTAAATTGAGTTTTCCGCTGCTAACTTTCAGTTTCGTTTTACTGGATTAGAGACGGATGCGATGCCTTCACTGTTTCCCGGAAACCGCAACTGCTTATCTCATGTAGCCTTCAGACTATAGACTGTTGAACACAAAGTCATATTTTAGTTCTTAACACGAAAAACAACAGCATGTAATAAGTGAGGGAAAGTTTGTACTCGGCAAATAAAATGCGTGAATCATTTCATTTATTTGGGCTAATAGAAAAATAAAAGGCCACTTTAGGAAAGCAGAAATATACAACACGACCTGAAAGCAACATCGTCAAATGTTTACAAGATAAACAAGTTATTGTGTCTTAATTGAAGGCAGCATCCTACTTGTATTATTATTTCTCATCCATGAAAGCAGCGTTTCTATTCTTTATTTTACTATCTTATCAGTTTTGAACAAAGGCCTTTACCAGGGTTAACAATATTTACAAGGTCTTATATATCTTAACATTTAAGCATATGTTAAATGTAGTTGTATACATAAGTTATTTAGTTTTAATGGTTTTGATGCACACGTTGTCGTTTGGATCCATTTTGTATTCTAATTCTAATATTGTATGTACTAAGCATTCATTTGTGTACGTTACATATTTTCATGAAACCCGTAACTATAGCTGTCCTATGTATTGGAGTTGAATATATATATATATATAACTACATTTTACACATGATAAATCCAAGGTTTGGGTTTATCATGGGAACAGAAATCTACTTGTTTACGTTTGAAAGACTTTCCAAACTTGTATTTAGTGCTTTTTACACGCCAAAAACACGTGTACGAGTTATTGGCCTCTCAGTACAGAATGAAGTTATACCTGGACGAATCTGATTCAAGACGAATAATACAAACCAAGTATACCGTCTTGTCTTTTACACGTCTTGTATCCTCACGGCTGCAGACACTTATGAGTTGTCATGAAGGACCCAGGTTTCACGAACACTCTCTGTCTGTCTCCATCCTCAGCTCAGTCGGGTTTACGATGATCCCGCCCAATGAATCCCGACGAAGCAAGACTCAAATGAGTATGCCGACATCGCATCCTTCAAATACCAAATAATGTTCCTCCATGTTGAAATGTATTTCCCGAATAACGAAGCTGTGTGTTGCTGCAGTGGCTCAGAAAGAACTGGAGGAGCTTCAGAAGTGGAGAGAGGACAATAAACCCAAACCTGTGCAGCCCTTCTCAGAGAAGCTGGGTACACGAGTACACCAACAACACTATTCTCATGTGTTGTGTGCTTATGCGTTTCTTTACTTACTGATCTGTTGTCATGTGTTTTAATTGATCAAGGTGGGAACGCAACATTGTCTGCAGTCAGGGAGAAGCAGCATTTAGAATTACATCACGCCAAACTGCAGAAGAAGGTACTTCCTCACACGTTTACTGTCGTTAACACAGAATGCACTCAATGCATACGCCCTCAGCCCTCAGATGCAGACGTGGTTTTCTTAGAGTATCTCTGTAATTACACTTTCTTATCATTTCATATTCAGCTGTTCCTCAAAAAACATGTTTTGGATATCATGTCATTCACATTTTAAATTTACATTTTAAGAAATTGTAGTTTTTGTATTCCTGCCCCAAGCTTCCATAAGTGGGTCAAAAATGACCCGCATGCATTTCCTATGGGAACCTTTGATTCTTATCACCTGTTGCTGTCAGGAATACATTCACTGTAGGACACACAGACGACATCACAAGTGACACCTCTCAGGAAGACTATTGTACACAGCAAGATCTGATGCCTGTCAGCGTAATAATAATAATACGTTATATTTGTATAGGGCTTTTCAAGGACTCAAAGTCACTTTATAATATAAGGGACGGTTAGGCTGGGGGGTATAGGACTATCACACTTGATCAACCGGCATGGATTGATGGGGGGGGGGCTATGAGTAGACGAGAGGAGAAGAGATGAGTTTTGAAAAGGGACTGGGATACTGTGAGGGTCTCAGAATAGCGGAGATCTTTGCATCGATATGTTCAAAACGTTTTTTTTCAAAATGTAAAAGAAATGTCTAAAATTATAAATAGTGAAAAATTAAATATAAAATATTTCTAGTGTGAACCAAAAGATAACACTAAATATTATACAAGTGATTTTTCTAAATGACAAAAATGGCATAAAAACATACATTATTCTAATACGGGTCCTTTTTGACCCACTTATGGAAGAATGTAGGGTCCAGTCACTCGTGCGTCAGGGGTGTCAAACTCAAGGCCCGGGGGCCAAATCCGGCCCGCGAGTTCTTTTTATGTGGCCCCGCAAGAGCTTGCAAAGAATATATTACGTTTATTATACGGTTACATGCGGATTTACAGAAGCACGTTGCCCATAAACTACATGTCCCACAATGCATCTCGTTTTGTGCCATGTGCACTGAAGAGACTTGCAATTATTTGCCCTGGACTTCTGCTTTCAGACGTAGTTCATTACTAAGTTATTATATCCGATAATAATAATCCAATTCAGAGGCAATAATGTAATATAATACATTATTTTATATAATATATTTATATAGTCTTAAAGTTACAACCGGCCCTTTGAGTGCAACCATAATGCTGATGTGGCCCGCGATGAAATTGAGTTTGACACCCCTGCTCTAAGGGTTAAGAGTGATTACAAGGAAAGGAAAGGAAAGGAAAGGAAAGGAAAGGAAAGGAAAGGAAAGCAAAGGAAATATGTTCCTTGCTTGAATCAATTGAAGCAAATGTACCTGCAGGACTCTAGCTGTTCATGGTTGAAAGCACTTATTGTCGGTCGCTTTGTCGTCAGCTCAATAAATAATTCAAAATGTGTGTGTTTGAAGCTGAAACAGCAGGAGGCGGACAAGAAGAAGAGGCAAGAGGAGGACGAGGAGAACCAGAAGATGAAAGATAAGCAGCGGGAGAGGGTGAGAACAACATGTAGGTAGAGGGGCATGTGGAGAGCGCTGACCCCAACAGGTCGTTTCCAACAGTGGAACGTTTCGTGTTTATGAAACGGCTTCTTCCTCGGCCAATGCAACACCTCTCTACTCAGTTCCACGGCAGTAAGGCGGGTAGTTCCTCTGACATCCTGCTGACACACAAAAACAACCGTGAGCATGACCTTAAAGAAGGTCGTGTGTGATGTGCTCTATCCGAACCGCTCGTCGTGACTTCCAGCGTCTCTGGGAAAAGCGCTTTAACAATTCAATGTACTATTATTATTAAACTCATTTTGAGTTTCATGCCGTGTTGGAAAGAGGGGCTTCGTAGCTGGTCTTAACGTGTCCCAATGTCCTCTCTGCGAGTTCAATGAATACACGGCGAAAGGGGAGAGGGATCACACGCAGACAGAAGCAGAGGGGGACTTTCCAGTGGTTGGTCCATTTTAGTTTGAGGTTTTTTGAAGAGGTTGAGGTTTCATTCTGTCGGTGAGTTGTTGGGTTGAAGCTGTTAGCATCGGCTGCGTCTGTAGTCTCCTGTAACTTATACCCACCTGTGTGCGTCTCATCAGCGCCACCAAGTGTTCAAAAGAATACGGCAGGATAAACAAGTAAACTGACTTTACTTGTTAGACGCTTTTATCCAACGCGACTTACATACTCAGTACTGTGGGCAATCCCCACTGGAGCACTTTGGGGTGAAGGGTCTTACGGTACGTCCACACAGCAGCTTTTCAAAAAGCTTGAACATCTTGGAGCTGGGCGTGTCTGAAAACTTGGGGATTTTTTGCGAGCAACGCGACCAACAACCAATCACATGAATGTCCCGCCCCCGACATACAGAGCAAAAAACCCCGGGGATTTTATGCGAGCAATATATATATATATATAAACTCCCCAAACAGGCGAAACCCTACCAGTTCCCCCACTGTCTCTGCCTCCTCCCTCCATGCTGGTTCCTCCGGTTTGTATCCCGTTAATAGTTCTGGTCGTAAAGAACCGGGTGATTTGCTCCCGTAACTTCTCGTTTGGAATATGAGGAGATGAACTGCGGTCTGGCTCTCCCTGCTTACACGCGGTTTGATTGACTGACGCTTCCAGCTCAGCTTCAACAGTTGAACATTGCTCAACTTTTGAATCCTGGAAATCCTGGAAATCCTGGAAATCTTCGCTTCGCTCCCCCACAATGCAGTTCGGCGAGCGACAAAGCGACGTCATCCCCATTCAAAGTCAACGGGCAGAGAAGCGGTGGAAGTTTCTTCTGAAGCTGCTGTGTGGACGTACCGTTAGGGACACAACGACATGCCGACTGCACTGGGACTCGAACTTGCTACCTTCTGATTCAAAGATCAGCGCATTAACCCACTGCGCCACACGCCTCCCTTGACATGCCCACAACTCCTACGCTCGAGATATCCTTTTGTTCCCCTGAGCCACGTTTACGAGGAAAACGCCTTCAAAGCTTGAAGTACATTCTTAAAGATATACAAGCCAAAGTTCTTTAAAGAGGGGGCTCCGAGCGTCATATCCTAGGGGACCACAACGGGGGCTAAGCAGAGTAAGATGTGAAGGTGTCATTCTGCCTTCACTAGCTTCAAAGATGTTTAATCATCTGAATATTGCAACGACTTGGTTGAAAATCAACCGAAAACCCCAAATTGACACGAATCCACGTTTATATTTCAAAATGAGGTGTTTGTTACATCCCACTGATTTCAATAGAGCGGGACACTGTAAGTACTTGGCATTCAGGCAAAAGCTCAGTTCATTAAGACTTACAAAACTGCTTTAAATCTCTCGCCACCCCATCAACTTCTATTTCAATTCAGAACAAATCATTAGAAAATGGAGAAAAGCAAACATTGAGCGGATTCAGTATATTAAACACCCTTTGGTGAGTTATTTAAACCCCATCTAATCCGTTATGTTCCAGTCGGCACGGAGGTTTCCGGAGTGCTTTCTGACAAACCCCAGAGATCAGGAACGCTCTGTTTCGAGAGGAGGTGGAAGAAGCAGCGTTTCAGCCAGATGCAGAAACCCAGCTCAGTGTGCTGAGATTGGAGGAAGTGTAACAGGCTGAGTATCAACATTTGTAAACAGCCAAGTTTGCAGAGGAACATATAGGACGACAAAGAATCTACTTGATTGGCAAACTAAAATACGAGAAACTCCAACCTTCATCCTTATCGAAGCTCCAGAGCAGGGGTGTCCAACGTGTTTTCACCAGGACCACCAATAAAAAAACACTCGCGGACCACCTAACTCCACAAATATCCAAAAACATATCTTTTGTTTAGAACAGATTACAAATCGCCTGAAAATGGTACAAGCAAGTGGCAACATGTGTGATGAAGGTGTTGCGCTGGGCTATATCATGCAATCGAAAGTGAAACTTAAGCTTGCTCCATTGTGGAGATATTCCTGCGAGAGTGCGGAAAACTTAAATAAAAAATTGTATTTCAAATGTGAAATGTTACCAATATACTCACGGACCACTAGGGGGCGCTCACGGACCACCAGTGGTCCGCGGACCGCACTTTGAGAAGCACTGCTCTAGAACAGGGGTGTCCAAAGTGTTTTCACCGAGGGCCACATACAGAAAAATATACGAAGGGCTGGGGCCACTCACTCGAGACGTTTCGCCTCATAAGTTCTATTATAAATTGGAAAAGTCAATCCGATGTCGGTACATTCTTCTTGATACGTGGACCTATTAACACGTGAATAGTGTGTAATATATTTGAACATATATTTAAGAAGTAAGACAAGCAGAAGTGTATTATACTCAAGTCATTATACTTCTTTAATTTGCTGAGTGAGGGCCGATTAAAAATGGTCCACTGGCCGCATTTGGCCCCCGGGCCGTAGTTTGGACACCCCTGAGCTGAATGTGAGGAACCTGCTCTCAGAGACGGAGACACCGTGCTTTGTTCAAGGGAAAGGAGGGAGGGTCCGCCCGGACGGTCGTTTCGTCTTAAACATTAAGACTCTCGCTGGCAGCGAAATGAATTGGGCTCCTTGAAATAATGTTGTTTTGAAAATTCAAAGATACATTATTATTTATTTGGGATTTGTATAATCTAAAGCTTCGTGCAGTTTTTCTTCCTCAAAGCTTATCAGTTCAATTTGAAATTAAAGTTCCACAATCCTTCCCTCTACAGATAAACTTGTTTCAACAAAGTTTTGTAACCTGATTACTTTCCGTTTCGGTCGGATGACCTCAATATCAAATCAAGCGAAAAGAAAAATGTGTGTATTATGTTAGATACAGGTGTCAAACTCGAGGCGCGGGGGCCAAATCAGGGCCGTGGTGGATTTACTTTCGGCCCGCAGGATAATTTCTAATTCCTATTAGATCTGGCCCGCCGGTATATTGCCCGCACACCTTCACTCCATCCTGAGGGTCTCCTCCGCTCAGAGCCTGACCCCACACATTGATGACCTTGCCCCCGAGATGAGACGCCAAGTGTCTGAGCTAGCATCTCAGAGCAGCACACTGAGTTTAATGGATGCTTCCTTCTGCACTTTCTCTCACGCCAGCAGGGCATGTTTGGTTTCTCTCTGAGGGGAATAGTTTCGTTGAAGCTGTTGTCGGCCTGTGGGGAAATGTACTCATAAGAAGTGACTCTGAGAAGCTGCAGATAGAGCCGTGAGAAATGACTGCAACTGATTATTTAATGTTGTTTTTATAAGCAATAATTGAAGCTTCGTTAGTTCCAGGTTTAATATGTGCAGTAAGTTCATTTCAATACGTTCTGCTATAAACATTGAACCAGTCCGGCCCTCCACTAGCACCCTTTTTTTAATTTTAAGTTTAACACCCCTGAATAAGACAACAGAACAATGTGACCTTCGAAAAGAAGAAACCAATATATTTAGGATCAGAGATTTGCTGAAAAAAGTCAGAAAATGCTCCGTTTGAGTTGAACACACACAGTTCAGCTCACACACACGATGTGATGAACATGTAGGTTCACCTGCCGAATTAAAAACGGAACAAAGGAAGTAAAAGAAAGTGAAAAACATGAAGCAGATTCAGGCAGTAGAATCCTTTGTGTGTAGAAGTACACACATAATAATCCAAGTTTTAGGAATGTAGTAATCTGATTACATCTTTTCTATTTAACTGTAAGTGAATACAGTTTCCTGATTGCTTAATAATTCCGTTGCATACATTCTGTTACCCAGGCCCGCTGATACATGCCAATAAGAGGCTGATATATCAAAGTAAACAACAACGAAGAGTGAGAGCTTTCTTGTTTGCTAAAAGATATATTACGTATTCGATAATTGTCATTTTGTGGAGTGTCTTCTTACTTTGTAGAAAACGTTATTTAAAGTGTTTGAACCCACAACGCTAGATAGCACATACACAAATCACAGCAATAAGACATACATAAACACCATAGATACACAATATGTGTTGTCTTCCTAAAGGGTTTGTATTCTTCTGAGGCTTGTGTCACTCTTCCACTGCATGGCACGACTCGTTTGCCTTCCCTCAGTGAGAAGCAATACCATCGCTGGCCTCTAGGTGTCAGCAGAGTGTCTTCCCTCACATCACACCCTGAGAAGCACCTGATGAACGCTCTCCTCCGAACCAAAGTCATCTCCTCTCAGACTTCTCGTACCTCACGCCCTCAATGTGACATATAGCGGCTATTAGACTGCTGTGTGGAGAGCTCATTTAATACTCAGGACTAACGTGGGGATCCGCAGACCTCCTCCATGTTGCACCGCCACCTCTTTGAAGCCATAGGAATGTTCCGGTAATCCACACCAGAGCTGTCAAAAGTACACACATCCTTTACTCAAGTAGAAAGTACAGGTATTTGAGTTCAACATGTAAGAAGTAGAAAGTACAGGTATTTGTGTTCAACATGTAAGAAGTAGAAAGTACAGGTATTTGAGTTCAACATGTAAGAAGTAGAAAGTACAGGTATTTGAGTTCAACATGTAAGAAGTAGAAAGTACAGGTATTTGAGTTCAACATGAGAGAAGTAGAAAGTACAGGTATTTGAGTTCAACATGTAAGAAGTAGAAAGTACAGGTATTTGGGTTCAACATGTGAGAAGTAGAAAGTACAGGTATTTGAGTTCAACATGTAAGAAGTAGAAGGTACAGGTATTTGGGTTCAACATGTGAGAAGTAGAAAGTACAGGTATTTGGGTTCAACATGTGAGAAATAGAAAGTACAGGTGTTTGTGTTCAACATGTAAGAAGTAGAAAGTACAGGGATTTGAGTTCAACATGTAAGAAGTAGAAAGTACAGGTATTTGGGTTCAACATGTAAGAAGTAGAAAGTACAGGTATTTGTGTTCAACATGTGAGAAGTAGAAAGTACAGGTATTTGAGTTCAACATGTGAGAAGTAGAAAGTACAGGTATTTGAGTTCAACATGTAAGAAGTAGAAAGTACAGGTATTTGAGTTCAACATGTAAGAAGTAGAAAGTACAGGTATTTGTGTTCAACATGTAAGAAGTAGAAAGTACAGGTATTTGAGTTCAACATGTAAGAAGTAGAAAGTACAGGTATTTGAGTTCAACATGTAAGAAGTAGAGAGTACAGGTATTTGAGTTCAACATGTGAGAAGTAGAAAGTACAGGTATTTGGGTTCAACATGTAAGAAGTAGAAAGTACAGGTATTTGTGTTCAACATGTAAGAAGTAGAAAGTACAGGTATTTGAGTTCAACATGAGAGAAGTAGAAAGTACAGGTATTTGAGTTCAACATGTGAGAATTAGAAAGTACAGGTATTTGAGTTCAACATGTAAGAAGTAGAAAGTACAGGTATTTGTGTTCAACATGTAAGAAGTAGAAAGTACAGGTATTTGAGTTCAACATGTAAGAAGTAGAAAGTACAGGTATTTGAGTTCAACATGTAAGAAGTAGAAAGTACAGGTATTTGTGTTCAACATGTAAGAAGTAGAAAGTACAGGTATTTGAGTTCAACATGTAAGAAGTAGAGAGTACAGGTATTTGAGTTCAACATGTGAGAAGTAGAAAGTACAGGTATTTGGGTTCAACATGTAAGAAGTAGAAAGTACAGGTATTTGTGTTCAACATGTAAGAAGTAGAAAGTACAGGTATTTGAGTTCAACATGAGAGAAGTAGAAAGTACAGGTATTTGAGTTCAACATGTGAGAAGTAGAAAGTACAGGTATTTGAGTTCAACATGTAAGAAGTAGAAAGTACAGGTATTTGTGTTCAACATGTGAGAAGTAGAAAGTACAGGTATTTGAGTTCAACATGTAAGAAGTAGAAAGTACAGGTATTTGAGTTCAACATGTAAGAAGTAGAAAGTACAGGTATTTGTGTTCAACATGTAAGAAGTAGAAAGTACAGGTATTTGAGTTCAACATGTAAGAAGTAGAAAGTACAGGTATTTGTGTTCAACATGTAAGAAGTAGAAAGTACAGGTATTTGAGTTCAACATGAGAGAAGTAGAAAGTACAGGTATTTGAGTTCAACATGTAAGAAGTAGAAAGTACAGGTATTTGAGTTCAACATGTAAGAAGTAGAAAGTACAGGTATTTGGGTTCAACATGTGAGAAGTAGAAAGTACAGGTATTTGAGTTCAACATG
>CM070434.1:5595725-5635725 GCA_036324595.1 Champsocephalus gunnari | reverse complement strand
TTTTATAAAAACTAAAGGACAAAAAGGCAAACAGCTGCAAAGTATAGCGTTCCTGTGTTTCTTGTGGTATGTACACGTCTTTAAATAACGGAATATGCATGAATATTTCGATGCAAATTAATCTCAGGGCAAAACCGTACCCTTTGCAACAATCAGGGCTCCCAACGAGCCAACGCTGCTGCCGTGGCTCAACTCATGCGTCATGGGGTGCACTGGCAGCATGAGACGGCGGTGCATACAGCGCACATACATGTCAGATGTAAAGTCAAAAAGACACCAAAGAATGGCCATGACGTAAACATTAAAACTGTTATTTCTACCGTCTTCCTCTGCAACTGAGGGGGAGGATTGACATGGGCTGCAACACTTTATACGTATAGTTGTGATATCTTTAGAACAATGTCTTCTCCGAATGGGAACTTGAGGCAGGGCAGACAGCACGTGCAAAGGATGCACCGTTCATGGACGTCTCAGCGGTCCCGATGCAGTCGTTGTGAATGTTTGGACACTGTCTAAAGCCATGCTCGCAGCGGCTCTGTGAAGTACGGCCTCACGTGCTGATGTTCAGTGGCGGCGCCAGGGTACGGCTGGGTAGGCCACAGCCACACCAAGACATGGCTGAGCCCCACCTTAGCCCCACCTTAGCCCCACCTCAGCCCCACCTTAGCCCCACCTCAGCCCCACCTCAGCCCCACAGCCCCACCTCAGCCCCACCTTAGCCCCACCTCAGCCCCACCTTAGCCCCACCTTAGCCCCACCTTAGCCCCACCTTAGCCCCACCTTAGCCCCACCTCAGCCCCACCTTAGCCCCACCTTAGCCCCACCTTAGCCCCACCTAGCCCCACCTCAGCCCCACCTCAGCCCCACCTCAGCCCCACCTCAGCCCCACCTTAGCCCCACCTCAGCCCCACCTCAGCCCCACCTTAGCCCCACCTCAGCCCCACCTCAGCCCCACCTCAGCCCCACCTCAGCCCCATCTCAGCCCCACCTCAGCCCCACCTCAGCCCCACCTTAGCCCCACCTTAGCCCCACCTCAGCCCCACCTCAGCCCCACCTTAGCCCCACCTCAGCCCCATCTCAGCCCCACCGTAGCCCCACCTTAGCCCCACCTCAGCCCCACCTTAGCCCCACCTCAGCCCCACCTCAGCCCCACCATGAACAATGATGTTGAAGTCAGCATGTTGAGAACACGGATTGCGAAAATATACGGTCGTGTCCACAACACACAAACTGATCCTGCTGTAACAACAAGTGCACGTTACTGACGCAACATGGTCGAGACCATTCGGGCTTATGCTAGAGGGGTGCAAGGAATATTCCAAGTAGAGGGGGAGTTTTATTCACTAAAGGTGTGGAAATTCTCTGGCGCGGCCGCGGTCAGATCAAAATGCCTCCGAATGCAATCTGAACAGACCTACAGCCAATCAGAGCAACGCACGTTGGGTCTGCGTCAAGCCTTCCTGAAGAGATCAATCAGAACCGCCATTCAGTATCCCCGTTGGATCTTCAACGTGTGCTTTCATACGTTCACAGGGATCCCTTCTTATTTACTACACGACAAATGTGCCGTTTTATTTCATACAGTTCCATTCTGATTGAGACAGGGGACATAATCTAAACCTCACGCGTGCGTTTCACTGTCAGGGGGGGCGATGTAGCGTGTGTGTAATGACTTGAGCCCCACCGCGGTATGGGTCAGCCCGACCGTAGACTACCCAACACAAACACTCTGGAGCCGCCACTGCTGAAGTGAAGCAGGTATACGATGTGTAGTAAAAGGGATTCAATGCAGTCCTGCCAATAGACCTAATGTTAACCTGCTGGTTGCACAGGTCATGTCTTTAGGAACCCAATCTATGTCATCTATATCTACATCAAAGCCTGGTAGCACTCCAGCTGCTAGAACTTGACTTGGCGTACCGCAGCAGTGGAAATCGTCCTTTAAATATCTATTTGATATTCGATGTGGCAACAGTTCGATAGTTTGTCTGCACACACGCCGTATTCCCCAGAAGTGCATCAGAGCACTTGAAATCAACAGTAAGCACGTTGTCTGTGGAGGAAATGGCTTTTCGAGGAGCTCCGCTGGCTTCCTTCCAAGAGCAACACAAAGCCGAGACAGCAGACCCACGTGTGGACCTGCAGGAACAATGAGGACACTCAGCAGCGAGGGACAAACAAACTGCCTCAACTCGGCTGTGGCCGCGCGGGGCGTCTGTGGGTCAAGCATCCTCCCCAGACCTCGCTGTCAGGCATCCTCCCCAGACCTCGCTGTCAGGCTCTGGATGCTGACGATGCGATGTGTGTACCTATTGCAATGTGTGTACTTATTGCAATGTGTGTACTTATTGCAATGCGTGTACTTATTGCAATGCGTGTACTTATTGCAATGCGTGTACTTATTGCAATGCGTGTACTTATTGCAATGCGTGTACTTATTGCAATGCGTGTACTTATTGCAATGCGTGTACTTATTGCAATGCGTGTACTTATTGCGATGTGTGTACTTATTGCAATGCGTGTACTTATTGCAATGCGTGTACTTATTGCAATGCGTGTACTTATTGCAATGCGTGTACTTATTGCAATGTGTGTACTTATTGCAATGCGTGTACTTATTGCAATGCGTGTACTTATTGCAATGCGTGTACTTATTGCAATGTGTGTACTTATTGCAATGCGTGTACTTATTGCAATGTGTGTACTTATTGCAATGTGTGTACTTATTGCAATGCGTGTACTTATTGCAATGCGTGTACTTATTGAAATGCGTGTACTTATTGCAATGCGTGTACTTATTGCAATGCAATGTGTGTACTTATTGCAATGCGTGTACTTATTGCGATGCGTGTACTTATTGCGATGCGTGTACTTATTGCGATGCGTGTACTTATTGCGATGCGTGTACTTATTGCGATGCGTGTACTTATTGCGATGCGTGTACTTATTGCCATGCGTGTACTTATTGCAATGCGTGTACTTATTGCAATGCGTGTACCTATTGCAATGTGTGTACTTATTGCAATGTGTGTACTTATTGAAATGCGTGTACTTATTGCGATGTGTGTACTTATTGCAATGTGTGTACTTATTGAAATGCGTGTACTTATTGCAATGCGTGTACTTATTGCAATGCGTGTACTTACTGCAATGTGTGTACTTATTGCAATGTGTGTACTTATTGCAATGCGTGTACTTACTGCAATGTGTGTACTTATTGCAATGCGTGTACTTATTGCAATGCGTGTACTTACTGCAATGTGTGTACTTATTGCAATGCGTGTACTTATTGCAATGCGTGTACTTATTGCAATGTGTGTACTTATTGCAATGTGTGTACTTATTGCAATGTGTGTACTTATTGCAATGCGTGTACTTATTGCAGGAAGACTGAGAGGTTTCTGCAGAGGTTCGACAGGTCGGTGCCGAGTTCGCTGGTGTCGGGCGGGGCTGCACACACTCCATCTCAGGTAAGGAAGCAACTCATGATGTGTGTGAGGGGCACGAGTCTCTTCATCCTCATCATCATCCTCATCATCCTCATCATCCTCATCATCTTCACTTATTCACAAGTTAAATAAAAATATAAGTACAATCAGGAGACGTAATGGAGACATGTGAAATGGGACACCCCAATAAGCTATAGGCAGAGGTGGGAAAAGTACTCAGATCTTGTACTTGAATACAAGTAGAAGTACTCAGATTTTGTACTTGAGTAAAAGTACTCAGATCTTGTACTTGAATACAAGTAGAAGTACTCAGATATTGTACTTGAGTAAGAGTAAAAGTACTCAGATATTGTTCTTGAGTAAAAGTAGAAGTACTCAGATCTTGTACTTCAGTAAAAGTAGAAGTACTCAGATCTTGTACTTGAATACAAGTAGAAGTACTCAGATCTTGTACTTGAGTGAAAGTAGAAGTACTCAGATCTTGTACTTGAGTAAAAGTAGAAGTGCTCAGATCTTGTACTTGAGTAAAAGTAGAAGTACTCAGATCTTGTACTTGAGTGAAAGTAGAAGTACTCAGATCTTGTACTTGAGTAAAAGTACTCGGATCTTGTACTTCAGTAAAAGTAGAAGTACTCTGATCTTGTACTTGAGTAAAAGTAGAAGTACGCAGATCTTGTACTTGAGTAAAAGTAGAAGTACTCAGATCTTGTTCTTGAGTAAAAGTAGAAGTACTCAGATCTTGTACTTCAGTAAAAGTAGAAGTACTCAGATCTTGTACTTGAGTAAAAGTAGAAGTACTCAGATCTTGTACTTGAGTGAAAGTAGAAGTACTCAGATCTTGTACTTGAGTGAAAGTAGAAGTACCAGAGTGTAGGAATACTCTGTTACAGTGAAAGTAGAAAAGTATTCTCATCAGAATATAGTGAAAGCAGCGACAGTAAAAGTAGTCGTTGTGCAGATTGTGCAAATATGAAGTATGTCCACAATATATTGTTAAAACATATGGAATTGAGCGTTCACGTATTATTCTGAAGATTACAACCCAAACACATTTCCCTCGTGCACTTCAGAGGAAAGTGAACTTGTGCAGGAGTTCACTCTCACTCAGCCTTGGACACAACAGCTTAACAAGTGTGATTTGAAGTGCTTCTTAAAGAGAGACAACGTGAAGAGCTTCCTCTCGAGTTATCAATCTCACTCCACATTCAGACCCCACGAGAGCTTTCTGTGTTCCTACTTTCATCATGCGAGGGTGAAGGAGTTTGGATAAGGTCACACAGTCTGCCACTTAGCATATTTTCTACATTAAACAGGCATCGTGGAAGACATGACACACTCTCTGGGTCCCTGTGGGGTCGGGGGCCGAAGCCCTGTGGGGTCGGGGGCCGAAGCCCTGTGGGGTCGGGGGCCGAAGCCCTGTGGGGTCGGGGCCCTGTGGGGTCGGGGGCCGAAGCCCTGTGGGGTCGGGGCCCTGTGGGGTCGGGGGCCGAAGCCCTGTGGGGTCGGGGCCCTGTGGGGTCGGGGGCCGAAGCCCTGCGGCCATTCACTCCATTACTCTGTGGCTGCAGGGGGGAGGAGTCAGACCCCCCTCCTGATCAGAGCCGGGGCACACATGGCGGAGCAAAAGGAAAGTGTAGCTGCTGTAGACTGTGGCTCAGGGGGCTAGTGTGTTGATGTTGTGATCAGGGGAGCACTGGTTCAATCCCCACTGCAGGCAGCATGTCGTTGGGCAAGGCACTTCACCCCAAATGGCTCCCGTGGGGATTGTCCAGTGTGGATGGTGTGTGAGTCCCTTTGGATCAAAGCGTCTCACAAGTGGCGTGTGACATCTCTCTGCAACGCTTCACTGTTGGTTACATGACTTCTAAGAACAGAATGATCTTAACTCTAAGGTCTTTGCATAACAGTAGGACAGGGAACATGAATAAAATGTCCCTTTTTACTCGCGAGTTCCTCGATGAGGAGACAGCGTAACAAAGTCAGAGTCTCGTAGGGATAAACAGGCTTGTTGTAAATATCGTGCTGCCCGTTATCCCAATGCACATTGATCACGATGCAGGTGACGAGGGACACTGTAGCTACCTGGAGCGGAGCTGTGACGGAAACACAGCTGATGTCTGTGTGCAGTGCTCATGGTGACGACGTTACGCTGGGGAACACCAGAGGGACAGGGCGACTGCTCTCCTCTCTCGCCTTCAGTTGTCTGGCTGCTGCTTTCGCTGCCTTTCGTTTTCTCTGCTTCCTTTTCCCAGCCTCTCTTCCTCTCCTCTCTGTTAGTGTTCCTGGGAGGGAAGGAGGGGGGAGGGGGGAGGCGGAGATCAAGGGACTTCCCAGAGTTCACGCTGAGCAGAGACACAACACGACTCGTGAGCAGTGTGCAGGAGAGTAGAATAACCTGAGTGGAAGTACCTGGAGGGAACCCAAAGTCCTCAGCAGCCAACCAGCAGCCTGTCACTCAAACGGAGTCTCCCGATCAACCGTCTTTGTCTTGGCTGCTTCTTAAAACAAGATGTCGCAATTATTCTTAGGAACCAGAGGATCATTGGAGAGTGTTGACAGCTTCTGTCAGAGAGCCTGACACGCAGAACATTTAATAACCGTGAAGGGAGTGCTCAGATCTGTCACTCAAGACAAAGTACGAATACTATGGTCTTAAAGTACTCCATAAGTAAAAGTCCTGATTTCAAGATGTCACTTAAGTAAAAGTACAAACTACTAAGGTCTTAAAGTACTCCTTAAGTAAAAGTCCTGATTTCAAGATGTCGCTTAAGTAAAAGTACAACTACTATGGTCTCTTAATAAAGTCCTGATTTCAAGATGTCACTTAAGTAAAAGTACAAATGCTATGGTCTTAAAGTACTCCATAAGTAAAAGTCCTGATTTCAAGATGTCACTTAAGTAAAAGTACAAATACTATGGTCTTAAAGTACTCCATAAGTAAAAGTCCTGATTTCAAAATGTTCCTTAAGTATAATACAAATACTATGTCTTAAAGTACCTTAAGTAAAAGTACCCGATTTGCAAGATGTCCACTGAAGTACACAAGTATTATCATCTAAGTATACATGCAGAATGTACTCCATCATAATTATAAAGTCCTGATTTCAAAATATTCCGTTGTTATGCATCAAAAGCATTTTAATAATGAGTCAGTCAATATAGAGATATGTACATACTAGATTAGTTGTTCAGTACTGCATTATAACATATCAGCTTATATGTGTTTTTGTATCCATGACAACCGGATATCAATCCACTCTTTATTCGGAGCTCCGTAAAAATAAAGCTGTCTATTCGACACCATTTCATGTTTCTGGAGTCAATCTACCACTTTTGAACGAACATACATTTATTGTTCAGGCTTTACTCTGGGACGGGTCTGCTATCGGTTCTGTAACAACACAACATGGAGAGGCAGCGTTTAGCTGCTATGCCCCGACACTCTGGAACAAACCAATCAAATCGTGCACGTCCGCAGAAACGCTGACTATTTTTAAATCGAGACTAAAAACACATCTCTTTGTTGCTGCTTTGAATTGAGATGCTCATATTCAAACTACAGTATGCCTTTCAACATGTATTGTTTACCTGTGGTGTTTATTTTTATTATTGTATTATCTTTGCTTTGTAATGCCTGTTGTAAAATGCCATTATATATAATGTGGTTTTACTGTATTTATTCCTAAAAAGTCTTTTCATTTGTTTTGTGATCACTTTGAATTGTCGCGTACAGAAAAGTGCAATATAAATAAACTTGTCTTCACTTTAATATTTTAAGGGGAAAATCAACATTTTGGTATGAGGGCGCGCAGCGAGAGTAAGAAGGCGCTGGACTGTACATATATACAAGTATAAAGGTTAACTATATATACACTGAACAAAAATATAAACGCAACACTTTTGTTTTTGCTCCCATTTTTCATGAGATGAACTCAAAGATCTAAAACATTTTCTATAAACACAAAATAACCATTTCTCTCAAATATTGTTCGAGTGGCCTGTGTTCGTCGTCCATTACATACGCCTGCCCATACCATAACCCCACCACCACCATGGGCCACTCGATTCACAACATTACCCTAACCCTACCCCTCACTCCAGATACCGCCTGGTTTTCGGACCCCCCCCAGACCCCCCCCAATAAAGCAAAACTGCACGTTTCAGAGTGGCCTTTTATGGTGGCCAGCCTAAAGCCCACCTGTGCAATAATCATGCTGTCTAATCAGCATCTGGATATGCCAC
This sequence comes from Champsocephalus gunnari, assembly GCA_036324595.1. NCBI lineage: Eukaryota > Metazoa > Chordata > Actinopteri > Perciformes > Channichthyidae > Champsocephalus > Champsocephalus gunnari. The sequence continues at coordinate 5,628,034 of CM070434.1, read as the reverse complement.
GCCTGTGAGGTGGGATGGATTATCTCGGCAAAGGAGAAGTGCTCACTATCACACATCTTTTCAGATTTGTGAACAATATTTGAGAGAAATGGTTATTTTGTGTTGATAGAAACATGTTTTAGATCTTTGAGTTCCTCTCATGAGGAATGGGAGCAAAAACAAAAGTATTGCCTTTATATTTTTGTTCAGTGTATATATATGTGTAAATGTGCTGCTAAGATAAGATAAGAAGTAATGTATTGATCCCAATGTGGGCATTGTTTGCGTAGCAGCAGCATACAAAGACATGGCAATACTAGACTAGAAATAAACATTCCAAAATGTAAACATCTCAATAGAAATAAAATAGCATTAAATAAATATACATGTTGCTACCAGTGCGGCGAAAGTCTTGTGTACGAGTAGAAGTACAAAGTAGCATTCAATACAAAATACTAAAGTAGAGTACACATATATCAAAATAGTACTTAAATACGATACTAGAGTAAACGTATGTCTATCAGTGATGTTACACCACAGAAGAAGAATGTGCAGGAAGTGTCTGGAGCAGCCGTGAGCGGATTGTGTGGTGACGGAGTGTGAACTCTGCTCACTCAGCGTTTCCTCCGTGGACACGGACATGCTTTCCTTCTGGGATGTTCTCATCGTGGTGCATCACTCAAGTCTCACTTCTTCATGTGGCTCTTTCTGAGACTCTGGGATCTGTTGTTCTTCCTACAATGGCTCCGTAAGACACACTGATCTCCCCTTCATATCCTCCATGTGTGTGTGTGGCCATGTGTGTGTTCCGTGTGTGTGTTTTGTAGTGTGTGTGGGAGACTTGGAGCCTCACTCAGGTGGGCTGTGTGTTCCTTCTTCCATCCTAAATAACCGAAAACAGTGTGAGAGAGTGCAAACATGGGAGATGTGTGTGTGTCAGTATTACACAGAGTATTATTGGCTACTGCCTGACTGATCACATGACACCGGCTTCTCCTCGTGCACCTGCTTCCAGAGAAACATTATACAAACGGGTTCTGCACCAAACAGGAAGTAAACTCATTTGCCCGTTTTTTGCTTCGCTTCATTTTGATATTTTGAATATGTTTCCACCTCGGCTATTTCTTTGTGCTCACACCCTGGATCCTCTTCAAGGTTCGCTGCATCCTTTACTCACAAGGCTGTTTTGATTGGATCACATGTACTTGTTTAGCGGTGTATTACCTTTCCTGGTTCCCTGATTTAATGTGCACACCCTGATAGTTTGAGATTGTTCTTAATCATTTTCGCAAAAACCTTAAATCCAGCGGAGCCGTTCAAGCTGTGTGTGTGTGTGTGTGTGTGTGTGTGTGTGTGTGTGTGTGTGTGTGTGTGTGTGTGTGTGTGTGTGTGTGTGGTGTGTGTGTGTGTGTGTGTGTGTGTGTGTGTGTGTGTGTGTGTGTGGTGTGTGTGTGTGTGTGTGTGTGTGTGTGTGTGTGTGTGTGTGTGTGTGTGTGTGTGTGTGTGTGTGTGTGTGTGTGTGTGTGTGTGTGTGTGTGTGTGTGTGTGGAGCAGCATTCCTGAAACAGAGAGCTGCTCTAAAGTGAAACTATCTCAGATAAAGTAAATACATACTTTAAGTAAGAGTCTGTTTACCATCTGTAGTTTGGTTTGTTTAGTCGGGAAGAAACACATTGTATTTCTTGTCTGGTTCCTTTTCACACTGACTCTTTACAAGAGGAGTGAATAATAAACATTTAACATACTGTTTTAAAATGGGTGAGCACACTTCAAAGGACACAACATTGGTGAGAGGTCCGAAGAAGTTACACAAAACACATTTTCTCGATTTCTACCTGACTTCTTCGATTAAAGGGCACATGTTCAGGTGTATATCAGTATGTGGTGTCTCTACTTTAAAGAGTCCTCTCCTGCTGATGTTCAGGTGTATATCAGTATGTGGTGTCTCTACTTTAAAGAGTCCTCTCCTGCTGATGTTCAGGTGTATATCAGTATGTAGTGTCTCTACTTTAAAGAGTCCTCTCCTGCTGATGTTCAGGTGTATATCAGTATGTAGTGTCTCTACTTTAAAGAGTCCTCTCCTGCTGATGTTCAGGTGTATATCAGTATGTGGTGTCTCTACTTTAAAGAGTCCTCTCCTGCTGATGTTCAGGTGTATATCAGTATGTGGTGTCTCTACTTTAAAGAGTCCTCTCCTGCTGATGTTCAGGTGTATATCAGTATGTAGTGTCTCTACTTTAAAGAGTCCTCTCCTGCTGATGTTCAGGTGTATATCAGTATGTAGTGTCTCTACTTTAAAGAGTCCTCTCCTGCTGATGTTCAGGTGTATATCAGTATGTGGTGTCTCTACTTTAAAGAGTCCTCTCCTGCTGATGTTCAGGTGTATATCAGTATGTGGTGTCTCTACTTTAAAGAGTCCTCTCCTGCTGATGTTCAGGTGTATATCAGTATGTAGTGTCTCTACTTTAAAGAGTCCTCTCCTGCTGATGTTCAGGTGTATATCAGTATGTAGTGTCTCTACTTTAAAGAGTCCTCTCCTGCTGATGTTCAGGTGTATATCAGTATGTAGTGTCTCTACTTTAAAGAGTCCTCTCCTGCTGATGTTCAGGTGTATATCAGTATGTAGTGTCTCTACTTTAAAGAGTCCTCTCCTGCTGATGTTCAGGTGTATATCAGTATGTAGTGTCTCTACTTTAAAGAGTCCTCTCCTGCTGATGTTCAGGTGTATATCAGTATGTAGTGTCTCTACTTTAAAGAGTCCTCTCCTGCTGATGTTCAGGTGTATATCAGTATGTAGTGTCTCTACTTTAAAGAGTCCTCTCCTGCTGATGTTCAGGTGTATATCAGTATGTAGTGTCTCTACTTTAAAGAGTCCTCTCCTGCTGATGTTCAGGTGTATATCAGTATGTAGTGTCTCTACTTTAAAGAGTCCTCTCCTGCTGATGTTCAGGTGTATATCAGTATGTAGTGTCTCTACTTTAAAGAGTCCTCTCCTGCTGATGTTCAGGTGTATATCAGTATGTAGTGTCTCTACTTTAAAGAGTCCTCTCCTGCTGATGTTCAGGTGTATATCAGTATGTAGTGTCTCTACTTTAAAGAGTCCTCTCCTGCTGATGTTCAGGTGTATATCAGTATGTAGTGTCTCTACTTTAAAGAGTCCTCTCCTGCTGATGTTCAGGTGTATATCAGTATGTAGTGTCTCTACTTTAAAGAGTCCTCTCCTGCTGATGTTCAGGTGTATATCAGTATGTAGTGTCTCTACTTTAAAGAGTCCTCTCCTGCTGATGTTCAGGTGTATATCAGTATGTAGTGTCTCTACTTTAAAGAGTCCTCTCCTGCTGATGTTCAGGTGTATATCAGTATGTAGTGTCTCTACTTTAAAGAGTCCTCTCCTGCTGATGTTCAGGTGTATATCAGTATGTAGTGTCTCTACTTTAAAGAGTCCTCTCCTGCTGATGTTCAGGTGTATATCAGTATGTAGTGTCTCTACTTTAAAGAGTCCTCTCCTGCTGATGTTCAGGTGTATATCAGTATGTAGTGTCTCTACTTTAAAGAGTCCTCTCCTGCTGATGTTCAGGTGTATATCAGTATGTAGTGTCTCTACTTTAAAGAGTCCTCTCCTGCTGATGTTCAGGTGTATATCAGTATGTAGTGTCTCTACTTTAAAGAGTCCTCTCCTGCTGATGTTCAGGTGTATATCAGTATGTAGTGTCTCTACTTTAAAGAGTCCTCTCCTGCTGATGTTCAGGTGTATATCAGTATGTAGTGTCTCTACTTTAAAGAGTCCTCTCCTGCTGATGTTCAGGTGTATATCAGTATGTAGTGTCTCTACTTTAAAGAGTCCTCTCCTGCTGATGTTCAGGTGTATATCAGTATGTAGTGTCTCTACTTTAAAGAGTCCTCTCCTGCTGATGTTCAGGTGTATATCAGTATGTAGTGTCTCTACTTTAAAGAGTCCTCTCCTGCTGATGTTCAGGTGTATATCAGTATGTAGTGTCTCTACTTTAAAGAGTCCTCTCCTGCTGATGTTCAGGTGTATATCAGTATGTAGTGTCTCTACTTTAAAGAGTCCTCTCCTGCTGATGTTCAGGTGTATATCAGTATGTAGTGTCTCTACTTTAAAGAGTCCTCTCCTGCTGATGTTCAGGTGTATATCAGTATGTAGTGTCTCTACTTTAAAGAGTCCTCTCCTGCTGATGTTCAGGTGTATATCAGTATGTAGTGTCTCTACTTTAAAGAGTCCTCTCCTGCTGATGTTCAGGTGTATATCAGTATGTAGTGTCTCTACTTTAAAGAGTCCTCTCCTGCTGATGTTCAGGTGTATATCAGTATGTAGTGTCTCTACTTTAAAGAGTCCTCTCCTGCTGATGTTCAGGTGTATATCAGTATGTAGTGTCTCTACTTTAAAGAGTCCTCTCCTGCTGATGTTCAGGTGTATATCAGTATGTAGTGTCTCTACTTTAAAGAGTCCTCTCCTGCTGATGTTCAGGTGTATATCAGTATGTAGTGTCTCTACTTTAAAGAGTCCTCTCCTGCTGATGTTCAGGTGTATATCAGTATGTAGTGTCTCTACTTTAAAGAGTCCTCTCCTGCTGATGTTCAGGTGTATATCAGTATGTAGTGTCTCTACTTTAAAGAGTCCTCTCCTGCTGATGTTCAGGTGTATATCAGTATGTAGTGTCTCTACTTTAAAGAGTCCTCTCCTGCTGATGTTCAGGTGTATATCAGTATGTAGTGTCTCTACTTTAAAGAGTCCTCTCCTGCTGATGTTCAGGTGTATATCAGTATGTAGTGTCTCTACTTTAAAGAGTCCTCTCCTGCTGATGTTCAGGTGTATATCAGTATGTAGTGTCTCTACTTTAAAGAGTCCTCTCCTGCTGATGTTCAGGTGTATATCAGTATGTAGTGTCTCTACTTTAAAGAGTCCTCTCCTGCTGATGTTCAGGTGTATATCAGTATGTAGTGTCTCTACTTTAAAGAGTCCTCTCCTGCTGATGTTCAGGTGTATATCAGTATGTAGTGTCTCTACTTTAAAGAGTCCTCTCCTGCTGATGTTCAGGTGTATATCAGTATGTAGTGTCTCTACTTTAAAGAGTCCTCTCCTGCTGATGTTCAGGTGTATATCAGTATGTAGTGTCTCTACTTTAAAGAGTCCTCTCCTGCTGATGTTCAGGTGTATATCAGTATGTAGTGTCTCTACTTTAAAGAGTCCTCTCCTGCTGATGTTCAGGTGTATATCAGTATGTAGTGTCTCTACTTTAAAGAGTCCTCTCCTGCTGATGTTCAGGTGTATATCAGTATGTAGTGTCTCTACTTTAAAGAGTCCTCTCCTGCTGATGTTCAGGTGTATATCAGTATGTAGTGTCTCTACTTTAAAGAGTCCTCTCCTGCTGATGTTCAGGTGTATATCAGTATGTAGTGTCTCTACTTTAAAGAGTCCTCTCCTGCTGATGTTCAGGTGTATATCAGTATGTAGTGTCTCTACTTTAAAGAGTCCTCTCCTGCTGATGTTCAGGTGTATATCAGTGTGTAGTGTCTCTACTTTAAAGAGTCCTCTCCTGCTGATGTTCAGGTGTATATCAGTATGTAGTGTCTCTACTTTAAAGAGTCCTCTCCTGCTGATGTTCAGGTGTATATCAGTATGTAGTGTCTCTACTTTAAAGAGTCCTCTCCTGCTGATGTTCAGGTGTATATCAGTATGTAGTGTCTCTACTTTAAAGAGTCCTCTCCTGCTGATGTTCAGGTGTATATCAGTATGTAGTGTCTCTACTTTAAAGAGTCCTCTCCTGCTGATGTTCAGGTGTATATCAGTATGTAGTGTCTCTACTTTAAAGAGTCCTCTCCTGCTGATGTTCAGGTGTATATCAGTATGTAGTGTCTCTACTTTAAAGAGTCCTCTCCTGCTGATGTTCAGGTGTATATCAGTATGTAGTGTCTCTACTTTAAAGAGTCCTCTCCTGCTGATGTTCAGGTGTATATCAGTGTGTAGTGTCTCTACTTTAAAGAGTCCTCTCCTGCTGATGTTCAGGTGTATATCAGTATGTAGTGTCTCTACTTTAAAGAGTCCTCTCCTGCTGATGTTCAGGTGTATATCAGTATGTAGTGTCTCTACTTTAAAGAGTCCTCTCCTGCTGATGTTCAGGTGTATATCAGTATGTAGTGTCTCTACTTTAAAGAGTCCTCTCCTGCTGATGTTCAGGTGTATATCAGTATGTAGTGTCTCTACTTTAAAGAGTCCTCTCCTGCTGATGTTCAGGTGTATATCAGTATGTAGTGTCTCTACTTTAAAGAGTCCTCTCCTGCTGATGTTCAGGTGTATATCAGTATGTAGTGTCTCTACTTTAAAGAGTCCTCTCCTGCTGATGTTCAGGTGTATATCAGTATGTAGTGTCTCTACTTTAAAGAGTCCTCTCCTGCTGATGTTCAGGTGTATATCAGTATGTAGTGTCTCTACTTTAAAGAGTCCTCTCCTGCTGATGTTCAGGTGTATATCAGTATGTAGTGTCTCTACTTTAAAGAGTCCTCTCCTGCTGATGTTCAGGTGTATATCAGTATGTAGTGTCTCTACTTTAAAGAGTCCTCTCCTGCTGATGTTCAGGTGTATATCAGTATGTAGTGTCTCTACTTTAAAGAGTCCTCTCCTGCTGATGTTCAGGTGTATATCAGTATGTAGTGTCTCTACTTTAAAGAGTCCTCTCCTGCTGATGTTCAGGTGTATATCAGTATGTAGTGTCTCTACTTTAAAGAGTCCTCTCCTGCTGATGTTCAGGTGTATATCAGTATGTAGTGTCTCTACTTTAAAGAGTCCTCTCCTGCTGATGTTCAGGTGTATATCAGTATGTAGTGTCTCTACTTTAAAGAGTCCTCTCCTGCTGATGTTCAGGTGTATATCAGTATGTAGTGTCTCTACTTTAAAGAGTCCTCTCCTGCTGATGTTCAGGTGTATATCAGTATGTAGTGTCTCTACTTTAAAGAGTCCTCTCCTGCTGATGTTCAGGTGTATATCAGTATGTAGTGTCTCTACTTTAAAGAGTCCTCTCCTGCTGATGTTCAGGTGTATATCAGTATGTAGTGTCTCTACTTTAAAGAGTCCTCTCCTGCTGATGTTCAGGTGTATATCAGTATGTAGTGTCTCTACTTTAAAGAGTCCTCTCCTGCTGATGTTCAGGTGTATATCAGTATGTAGTGTCTCTACTTTAAAGAGTCCTCTCCTGCTGATGTTCAGGTGTATATCAGTATGTAGTGTCTCTACTTTAAAGAGTCCTCTCCTGCTGATGTTCAGGTGTATATCAGTATGTAGTGTCTCTACTTTAAAGAGTCCTCTCCTGCTGATGTTCAGGTGTATATCAGTATGTAGTGTCTCTACTTTAAAGAGTCCTCTCCTGCTGATGTTCAGGTGTATATCAGTATGTAGTGTCTCTACTTTAAAGAGTCCTCTCCTGCTGATGTTCAGGTGTATATCAGTATGTAGTGTCTCTACTTTAAAGAGTCCTCTCCTGCTGATGTTCAGGTGTATATCAGTATGTAGTGTCTCTACTTTAAAGAGTCCTCTCCTGCTGATGTTCAGGTGTATATCAGTATGTAGTGTCTCTACTTTAAAGAGTCCTCTCCTGCTGATGTTCAGGTGTATATCAGTATGTAGTGTCTCTACTTTAAAGAGTCCTCTCCTGCTGATGTTCAGGTGTATATCAGTATGTAGTGTCTCTACTTTAAAGAGTCCTCTCCTGCTGATGTTCAGGTGTATATCAGTATGTAGTGTCTCTACTTTAAAGAGTCCTCTCCTGCTGATGTTCAGGTGTATATCAGTATGTAGTGTCTCTACTTTAAAGAGTCCTCTCCTGCTGATGTTCAGGTGTATATCAGTATGTAGTGTCTCTACTTTAAAGAGTCCTCTCCTGCTGATGTTCAGGTGTATATCAGTATGTAGTGTCTCTACTTTAAAGAGTCCTCTCCTGCTGATGTTCAGGTGTATATCAGTATGTAGTGTCTCTACTTTAAAGAGTCCTCTCCTGCTGATGTTCAGGTGTATATCAGTATGTAGTGTCTCTACTTTAAAGAGTCCTCTCCTGCTGATGTTCAGGTGTATATCAGTATGTAGTGTCTCTACTTTAAAGAGTCCTCTCCTGCTGATGTTCAGGTGTATATCAGTATGTAGTGTCTCTACTTTAAAGAGTCCTCTCCTGCTGATGTTCAGGTGTATATCAGTATGTAGTGTCTCTACTTTAAAGAGTCCTCTCCTGCTGATGTTCAGGTGTATATCAGTATGTAGTGTCTCTACTTTAAAGAGTCCTCTCCTGCTGATGTTCAGGTGTATATCAGTATGTAGTGTCTCTACTTTAAAGAGTCCTCTCCTGCTGATGTTCAGGTGTATATCAGTATGTAGTGTCTCTACTTTAAAGAGTCCTCTCCTGCTGATGTTCAGGTGTATATCAGTATGTAGTGTCTCTACTTTAAAGAGTCCTCTCCTGCTGATGTTCAGGTGTATATCAGTATGTAGTGTCTCCACGCTTTAATGTTCAAAAAGCTCTTTATTTTTCCATACTACATATGAGCACCTCTTTTCACCCTCTGTCTGAAACCGACCTCAGTCTGCTCTGATGGTTAGCTGCGGCTCTGTTGTGATTGGTCAACCCCTTAGATGTCCGGCCCCTTAGCCTATACAGTATACATTTTTGCCATAATCGAGCAGCCCTACTATACAGGCATTTTAGCCTTTGCAGACCATTGACATGCACAGACACCTATATGACATACTACAGGAGAGGGACAACATCAAAAAGCACTCGAGATTAATTACAATATATGTCACAACTACAAATATCTGACGCTTTGATTTGACTCCTTTGTGTCTAAAGGACATGCATGTATGACCTTGTAAGTTATCTTTTCACTTATATATCATTTTATTTTTCTCAGAGCGAGGCTGCGCCAGGAAGCGTGAGAGACGTGCAGCGGGATCACAGGAGGTACGTGGACATCGTTCTTTATTTAATCACGGTTCTGTCGCCGTCTTTCCAACAACGGCAGACTAAACTTGGAGTGAGGCATCGCATGGAAAACTGCTCAACAGGGAACTACTAAACTGGACTCTATTAGATGAATCCTTTGTTGTGACCGTCCTCTTGGAAAGAAACCAGTATAGAAACCAGTATAGAAACCAGTATAGAAACCAGTATAGAAACCAGGTCGCTGGAGGTAAAGTTGAGTGATGTTAAAGCGGCTATAGGCTGACCAACACTTCCCGTTCACTGCCAACACGTACAATTTAAAGTACATCGTTTTATGTGAACCATGATTTTGATGTATTGTGTTTGGACAGGGTGAACACAGCCTTCCTGGACACACTGGAGGGTCGAGGCAAGGAGACGAAGGAGGAGACAAAGAGTCCCTTCTCAGCTTCTGAAGACTTGACTTACCCGTCTCACCTGAACCCAGAGCCAGAGCACAGCTACTTGGAGTGGAGCGAGGAAGCTGGTGAGCGCCTCTCCACCGTTTCCTGTTTCTCACGCCTTATGTTAGCCCCGCTGGTTAACCAACCCTAAATCAGACATGTGACAAGGGCTGCCCGCCTCATCCTGTCCTCAGAGGGACTGTGATCGTGTGTTTGGTCTGCGCTAAATCAAAGGCTCTACGACGTGCTGCAAAGTAAAAATATGTAGACAGGAAGTAATGTGCTACTGACAAAACAGACAAGTATATCTATCTATCCATCTATCTATCTATCCATCTATCTATCTATCCATCTATCTATCTATCTATCTATCTATCTTACTGTATTCTGGGTGCGGAACTTCTACTAAACTATCTCAAATGCAGGAACAGAGCAACGTCATCCTCAGAGGATTTAACGCCTGGCATTCACATCCTGCTGATAGTTGAAGTTTGTGGGAAATGTGTGTGAAAATAATGAGTAAGAAGAAAAACATAACTCAAACTTTTAGGCTAGTTTGGGAACATTGCAGGACACACACCCACACACACCACACACACCACACCACACACCACACACACACACACACCACACACACACACACCACACCACCACACCACACACACACACACACACACACACACATGTATACATCACTTCAGGGGACATTACATTGACTTACATGCATTTCCTGGAGACTTATCCCAACCTTAACCATAACCAACACATACCTAACCCTAACCAAGTCTTCACCCTGAAATTAATGATCCCCCTTATGGGGACCTCCATATTGTCCCCATAAGGGAGGCGAGTCCCCACACGTGACTATGTAAACAGATTTAGGTCCCCACAAGTATAGTAATGCTAGACCACACACACACACACACACACACACACACACACACACACACACACACACACACGATGTAATTATCTCCTGTCAGTCAGAGGAATATTCTCTGGAGAGTCGTCTGACAGACTCCCCGCGGGCGGCCAAATGAAAGTCCCTCCCGTCTGTAATCATCTCAGATTGACTTTCTGAGTCTAATACCTGAAGGGATGCCGTGCAGCTCGGAAACCTGCCACTGTCGTCGTGTGCGTGCTACATGCTCTGTTATTCTGCTTGATTTATTTTGAACTTTTCCAATATGATGCAGTTTACTATATGCATATATTCCACACTCTTAAAACAGATGGTTCCACACTGCTAATCAGTTCCATATGGACATGTTGTACCTGGCGTTTAGACGCCTTGAAATGCTCTTTAGGGTTACAGAAAGGTTCTCAATTTAATACAGTTTATATAATAATGAATATACCCTAATTGAAGAAGAAGAAGATTCAACTTATTGTCGTTACGTAGTACAGGTACCATGTAACAAAACGGTTTCTCTGCATTTGACCCATCCTCGTGTTCGGAGCAGAGGGGCTGCCATTATGTACGGCGCCCGGGGAGCAGTGTGGGGAACGGTGCCTTGCTCAGGGACACCTCGGTAGCACTGTGGGTGTTTCTCAATGTCGAGTACGCTTGGTAGCACATGTCTTCCGAGTCACTTGCTTCAGAAGCGAGGCAAGAACACTTCCTTGCATTTCGGAGAAACGAAGAGTGGAACAGGCGAGCAGTGTGCAGGTGTGCGTCATACGAGAGGCCCCGCCTTACATTTTCCGCCACAGATTTGGGGAAATTGGTCCGTGCGCAAAGCATTGTGGGGATTTTAAGACCGCGGAGTCTACACATGTGCAGCCTCGAAATTTCTCGCTACGAAGTACGCCGGGCTCGGTAGAATTCCAAGTATGCTGGACATTGGAACAGTCCTTCGGCGGCACTCGATGACGTAGTATGCTTGAAATAGTGGCTCCGGAGCATCCTTCCTCGATATTGAGAAACACCCTTGGTCTTTCCGGGACTTGAACTGGTTCCAGTTGCAGAGCCAAGTCCCGATGGACTTCGCCACCACCGCTAATAATATATTGAACATTATTATTTGAAATCCCTTCGAACGCATGAATTGGTCACCCATGGCAACATGCAAATAAAGACGTCATAATTAATAAAGGATTTGCAAAATATAAAAATAACGACTCGAGGGCTTTTAGATAAGATAATATGAGATGTACTTTATTGATCCCAATTTGGGACCTGTTTGTGTTGCAGCAGCATAGAAAACAAGGTATTGCACATAAGTAGAAATTAAAAGAGTATAAATAAACAATTCTAAAATGTAAACATCTCAAATAAAAATAAAACGGCATGAAAAAAGTGGAAAGTATCCAAGTTGACCGTGAAGCTATCCAACAGTTGGCTTTAACTAACTTCTATCTTGTCCTTTAACACGGTTATAGGTATGATTTAGGGTAAAGTACACATGCAAGCCTCTTGAAGTCACATGGAACCAAAAGGTTAAAGGGGGGGAAGGCTTGCTTAACAGATCATGTGTGAAATAAGATTGCTCATCTACCAAAAGAATGAAGTATATGTCTCATGAGAATGAGAGAGGACTCTTATGTCACGCAGACCGTCTTTAACGGGGCCGGAGTGGGAACATTAACGGACACGCTTGTCTGTTCTGTTTCCTGTGTGCTTCCAGAGCCTGATTTGAAGAGACTGATGGAGAGCTTTCCCGGATACAGCGCTGACTTCCTGGAGGACATCCTGGTGCAGTGCAACAGGGACTGTGAGCAGGCCTACGCTCTCCTGCTCAACTGTGCAATGGATTAACTTTTACACATTAGTATTGGGTTCCTCCATTATAAAGACAAAGCTAAACCTAAGTGTGTGACTTTGGTGGTGGATGATTGTAAATGCGGACTACACATTGTGGGGGAAATTCTAATGCCCTTGAGAGAAACTGAAAAGTGATTATTTTACAAAGTTTGTTATATTGTATAAAGTAATAAAGAAAGTCAAAACACGAGTGAAATGTATCTCAAATGCAGGAACAGAGCAACGTCATCCTCAGAGGATAGAGAAGTGCTGCACCCAGAATACAGTAAGATGGATGGATGGATGGATGGATGGATAGATGGATGGATGGATGGATAGATGGATGGATGGATAGATGGATGGATGATGGATGGATGGATGGATGGATAGATGGATGGATGGTTAGATGGATGGATGGATGGATGGATAGATAGATAGATAGATGGATGGATGGATGGATAGATGGTGGATAGATGGATGGATGGTTAGATGGATGGATGGATGGATGGATGGATGGATAGATGGATGGATAGATGGATAGATGGATGGATGGTTAGATGGATGGATGGATGGATGGATGATATGGATGGATGGATGGATGGATAGATGGTTAGATGGATGGATAGATGGATGGATGGATAGATGAATGGATGGATGGATGGATGTATAGATGGATGGATGGATGGATGGATGGATAGATGGATGGATAGTAGATAGATAGATGGATGGATGGATAGATAGATGGATGGGTGGATAGATGGATGGATGGTTGATGATGGATGGATGGATAGATGTAAAAAAACAATCAGTAAAATACATAATCTATGCTTATCTGTGATAATATGATAATAAATGATGATGTGATAATTTGACACAACACACATCTGCATTAAAAGGTCTCCTATTGTACTGTGTTTCATCAGTATATCACAGGACTCAGATATATACAGAACCTGTCTCTGATTGGCTGGAACACCAAACAGATCATTGCAGCATTACCCATAATCCCCTCTGTTTCAGCCCTGTTTCCAAAATGCTGATTCTCTGTCTGTTACTTTAGATGAAAATAAGGAGCCCCTCCCCCACGCCCCTCTGAGAGACATCTGGTTACAAAGAACTCAATGGAGCTCTAGAGGAGATTCAGGTGATAGTACCTTGGTGCTGATTGGCTAATGGTTACTCAAGACAACACATCGTTATGACATCACAAAGTGGCCTAAATCTGATCAGCTCATTTTCAGACAGGTTTTTATAGAAATGGATCAAAAAGAGAGAGAATCTTTGTTCCTGAAACTTTCAGAGTCTCTTTCCACAGAGGGGACACATGTTGATGTAGAAGAGACATGGAGAAGAGGGGACACATGTTGATGTAGAAGAGACATGAAGAAGAGGGGACACATGTTGATGTAGAAGAGACATGAAGAAGAGGGGACACATGTTGATGTAGAGACATGAAGAAGAGGGGACACATGTTGATGTAGAGACATGAAGAAGAGGGGACACATGTTGATGCAGAAGAGACATGAAGAAGAGGGGACACATGTTGATGCAGAAGAGACATGAAGAAGAGGGGACACATGTTGATGTAGAAAAGACGTAAAAAAGTGGATTTTGCATGATAGGTGACCTTTAAATAAATATATACCTACAGAGCAGTGTGGGCGTCCTGTAATCTGTTTTTGATCAGGCCATTAATCCTTGAGTGTTTGGTGTCTTGTATCTGTCTGCATGCACTCGTCGTGAGTCATGTCGCCCTGAGTTGAATTGATGTTCGTTTTTCGCCAGTTTAGTTGAAGGTCATCGCCTCATGACTCATAAACCACAGATTTTGGACGTTTAATTAAACCGATGTGTGCAGATGGAAAAAAGCTCTACCCAAATACATGATGCATTTTGTTAGTCTTATAATCAAAGTTGCATGTGGTGTACTGTATCTGTATCCAAATAGGATTTTATTTTGAAAGGAATGAGCCCTAAAACCAGGAAATTAGTTAGCATTTGAGCACTTCCTGTCTCAAAGTCAATCTTTTTGTGTGCAAGATACTGTACCTGAAATAAGGTCTGTGAGTCTAACACAAGCTGAAAAGATTTTAAAGTGTTGTTGTTCGACATTAAATACATCAGTAAATAACCCTCTAGTGAATTAACTAGAATCTTGCTAACAAGACTAAACGTCATCACGCCCAACATTAGCCGCCTTTAGCTTAGCCGTGGTGACGTGAAGTCATGTGACCGTGCTGTAGTTCCTTTATAGCCCAACATTAGCCACCTTTAGCTTAGCGGTGGTGACGTGAAGTCATGTGACCGTGCTGTAGTTCCTTTATAGCCCAACATTAGCCACCTTTAGCTTAGCGGAGGTGATGTGAAGTCATGTGACCGTGCTGTAGTTCCTTTATAGCCCAACATTAGCCTCCTTTAGCTTAGCGGTGGTGAAGTGAAGTCATGTGACCGTGCTGTAGTTCCTTTATAGCCCAACATTAGCCACCTTTAGCTTAGCGGAGGTGACGTGAAGTCATGTGACCGTGCTGTAGTTCCTTTATAGCCCAACATTAGCCTCCTTTAGCTTAGCGGTGGTGACGTGAAGTCATGTGACCGTGCTGTAGTTCCTTTATAGCCCAACATTAGCCACCTTTAGCTTAGCGGAGGTGACGTGAAGTCATGTGACCGTGCTGTAGTTCCTTTATAGCCCAACATTAGCCTCCTTTAGCTTAGCGGTGGTGAAGTGAAGTCATGTGACCGTGCTGTAGTTCCTTTATAGCCCAACATTAGCCTCCTTTAGCTTAGCGGTGGAGATGTGAAGTCATGTGACCGTGCTGTAGTTCCTTTATAGCCCAACATTAGCCGCCTTTAGCTTAGCGGTGGTGACGTGAAGTCATGTGACCGTGCTGTAGTTCCTTTATAGTCCAACATTAGCCTCCTTTAGCTTAGCGGTGGTGACGTGAAGTCATGTGACCGTGCTGTAGTTCCTTTATAGTCCAACATTAGCCTCCTTTAGCTTAGCGGTGGTGAAGTGAATTCGTGTGACCCAACACAGTCTCACGGCATTTCGTGTTATAGTCAAGAAATGTATCTATTGATTCGTGTTCACCAACACGATTTCCCCATTTTTTTCGTGTCACACAGAACGATTTTAAAAGCAATGTAAATAATAAAAAATTAGTAGGAAAAACAGATACAAAGGAGGCTCGGAGCCCCATTTATTTTACTCCAGAAATCATTAAATAGAGTTAATATGTGGAGATTATACTGTTTATCACAACGCTTATTTTCTGCAATATTCTCAAATATAATGGAAAAATCCCTTAGCTTCTTATCCAGGTAGCCATTGCGATGCTATCTTTCGGGTTAACCGACAAAATATGTCACGTCTGCACTTCTCTGCACTTCAATAAAGCAGCTCTCTGGGACCTCTCACAGTTGATGTGTCACACCGCTCTCTTTCATCAGACTGTGATAAATGGCAAGGTGGGGTTTCCAGGTGGGCAGAGTTGAACATTTAAATGCCAGCCGGTCAGCAGAGATGCTTATCACCTGACCGAGGAAACAAAGAACAAAGGGTGGTGCTCTCAACATGGGGGACTGAAAATCCCCTTCTCCTTCTGCATGAAGTCATCCAGGGAGCGTTTCACCGCTGATGTCATGCAGCAATTGTATTTCATCTGCAGATCAACAAAGAAAACTCACTGCAGGGCTGCACTCATGAAGAGCAGATAACTTGCAATAGGACGTAAGCACTTAATTCTTCTGTTTTCCTAAGAACTCCCAATCATTTTCGGGGAAGTTTTATGGGAAGAACAATGAGGTATGGGGACTGCCTATACTGAGGAAACAAACGGTTCCCTTTGAAGTAAATATGATTTCATTATTAAGAGGCCCTATACTATTTTCTGGGTTTTCCCTCTCCTTTAGTTCTATAGGTTGTTGTGCATGTAAATGGACGAACAATAGAAGACTATAGTATTTGTACTTTTACTTAAAGAGGCCCCACTCTGCTTTTGGGGGTTTCCATGTGGGTTTTATATATATAGGTTTTTGTGTATGTAAATCGCCAAATCATCAAGTTAGACATTCTGTTCAGATTTATTTCTCTGTCCCCTCTGCAAAAAAATGTATTTTCATTTTCAAAGCCCCAACAGACTGGAATACTTTACCTGCTGCTTTTAGATCTCTTGCATCATTGGGTATGTTTAAACATGCGTTATCCTCTCACTTTCAACTGGTCTGTACTTGTTATTAATGATATTGATTAAACTGATTTGCTCGACTGTCTCTCAAATTGTAATGATTGTAAGTATTACTTGAATTTTACTTAACAGACTGTATGTGGTTTGTCTTGTGTGTCATGTTTTGCATTTTGTCTTTTTGTTTATGTATGTCTGTAAGTTGTTGCTATTGTCGCCCCCCCTTGAAAACCAGTGGCGTTTTCTCCTGGAGGCCAAGGGAAGCCGGGCTTCCCCTGTTTTTTTGGATTGTAGTTATAATGTTAATAAATAAATAAAAACACTTCGTTTAGTTTCGGAAATTCTTTGCTGTGTGTTGCTGCCGGCCCGTCTCTCCCAAATTCTCATTCACGGCCCGTCCACACTACAGCGTCGACAGCGTCGACAGCGTCGAAAACTCCTATCTGCCCATTCACTTTCAATGGGGTGACGTCACGTTGCCTCGCTTTTTCGCCGAACTGAATTGTGGGTAGCATAGCGGTCCGTCCCGTCTCCGCATCGAGTTGACATGTTCACTTCTGACCCGGAGACGCCGGAGTAGCCAGCGCCAGCCAATCAAATCCAGTTTCTGAAAATCTGACAGCTGAAGCCGTAGCCAATCAAACCGCGTCTAAGCTGGGAGAGATATCCCGCCGTTCATTTCTATATTTCAAAAAAAGTTGGAGGAGAAACTAACTATCGCCGTAGCAAATCACCCGGTTTTGTATGACCAGACCCTCTTCACCTACCGGGATACAAACCGGAGGAACCAGCATGGAGGGAGGTGGCAGAGACAGGGGGGAACTGGGTAGGTTTTCGCCTGTTTGGGGAGTTTATATATATATATATATATATATATATATATATTGCTCGCATAAAATCCCCAGGGGTTTTTTGCTTTGTATGTCGGGGGCGGGAGATTCATGTGATTGGTTGTTGGTCGTGTTGCTTGAATAAAATCCCCAAGCTCCAGACACGCCCAGCTCCAAGCTTTTTTTGAAGCTGTAGTGTGGACGCTCCAGCAGATCCTTTTGAGCAGGAATTGTTGGATTTTACTTTTTCTTTGGCGACCTGCTCTGATCGATGGATGGGAGCGTCCGGGGTTCAGCAGCGAGAGGCTGCTCTGGCAGCGGCGTGCCAGATAACTATGGAGAAACCAGGCTTGGTGAGATTCTTGCCGGGCGGGATTTTGGATTTCCTCATGGTGTGTTATCCCCTGCCTGACAGCCCCAGGCCTCCCAACTCCCGTTATGACACCACACGCATCGGTGTGGTCCGTTTGGAGTCTACCCTGGCTTCTGCCCCAGTGTTTGCTACAGTCCAGGAGCCATTCGCTGGTACTCGTCTGGCTTTTGGAGGTCCACGGAGCCTCCAAACGGCTCCTAAAGGAAGGTGTCGCAAGGCCAGGTTAGCAGTACGAGCCCAAAGGGCCATGGTTCCAGAACCAGTTCAGCCCCCAGCAGCCAAGACCCAGTTCTGGCCCCAGCAGCCATTCAGCCATTCAGCCATTCAGCCATTCAGCCATTCAGCCATGTTTCCGGCTCCAGAACCGGATCTTACAGCCATGTTTCCGGCTCCAGAACCGGACCTTACAGCCATGTTTCCGGCTCCAGAGCCGGACCTTACAGCCATGTTTCCGGCTCCAGAAAGGGACCTTACAGCCATGATTCTGGCTTCAATTCCGGCCCCCGCAGCCATGGTTCCAGACCCAGCTCTTGCCCCAGCTGCCATAGTCCCATCTCTTGTCCCTTCTCTAGTCTCTTCTCGAGTTCCCCCTCTAGTCCCTTCTCTAGTCCCTTCTCTGGTTCCTTCCCTAGTCCCTCCTCAGGTCACTTCTCTAGTCACTTCTCAGGTACCAACTCTAGTCCCTCCTCTAGTCCCTCCTCTAGTCACTTCACAAATCCCAACTCTAGTCCCCTCTCCAGTTTCCTCTCAAGTCCCCTCTCCAGTTTCCTCTCGAGTCCCCTCTCCAGTCCCCTCTCAAGTCCCCCTCGAGTCCCCTGTCGAGTTCCCTCTCCAGTCCCAACTCAAGTTCCTACTCAAGTCCCAATTCAAGTTCCTACTGAAGTGCCGTTGGAGGTTCCGCTGGGGGTCCTGCCAACTCCATGTCTTGTCCCGTTGGGGGTCCCGCCGACTACTCTCCTGCCGGGGGTCCTGCCAACCCTATGTCCTGTCCCGTTGGGGGTCCTGCCGACTACTCTCCTGCCGGGGGTCCTGCCAACCCTATGTCCTCCTGTTGGAGGTCCCTGCCGACTAGCTCTCCTGCCGGGGGTCCTGCCAACCCTGTGTCCTGTCCTGTTGGAGGTCCTGCCGACAGCTCTCCTGCCGGGGGTCCTGCTAATCCGGTGTCCTGTCCCCATTGGGGGTCCCGCCGACTGCCCTCCTGCCGGGGGTCCTGCCAACTCCTGGTCCTCTTCCGTGGGGGATCCTGCCGAGGCCTGTCCCACCGACGCCGGTTCCTGTCCAGCCGACACCGGGTTCTGCCCGGCCTCCGGCGTTGTCCCGTCGGCGCCTTCCTGCCCGCCCCCCGGAGGGCCACGGCCCTCGCCCTCCTGCTCGGCCCCCTGACTTTTCCGGCCGCGGTCTTCGCCGTCATGCTCAGCCCCCTGAGTTCTCTCTCCAAGTGAGGTTCTTACCCTCATTACCTCTGCCCGTCCTACCACCTGTCCTCTGGACCCTATCCCTTCAAACCTCCTTCAGACTATCGCTCCTGATATTCTACCGTTTCTCACCCATTTCATCAACACTTCTCTAACTTCTGGTCACTTTCCAAACAGTCTCAAGGAGGCAAGAGTAAACCCTCTCCTAAAGAAACCCACTCTCAACCCGTCTGATGTTATAAACTACAGGCCTGTCTCTCTCCTCCTGTTCCTGTCTAAAACACTTGAACGTGCTGTCTTTAAACAACTCTCCTGCTATCTCCATCAGAACAACCTTCTGGATCCGCACCGGTCTGGTTTCAAGGCAGGTCACTCCACAGAAACTGCCCTCCTTGCTGTCACTGAGGAACTGCACATGGCTAAAGCAGCCTCCCTCTCCTCTGTCATCATCCTGTTGGACCTGTCTGCTGCATTCGACACGGTGAATCATCAGATCCTCCTTCGCACTCTCCAAGAACTTGGAGTTTCAGGCTCTGCACTTTCCCTCCTCACCTCATACCTCAAAGACCGCACCTACAGGGTTACATGGAGAGGGTCGGAGTCCGACCCTTGTCAATTAACTACAGGGGTCCCTCAGGGCTCTGTTCTTGGTCCCCTCCTCTTCTCCTTGTACACAAACTCGCTCGGATCTGTCATTAGCCCGCATGGTTTTTCATACCACTGCTACGCTGACGACACCCAATTCATTCTGTCCTTCCCCCGCTCAGAGACCCAGGTCGTCGCACGCATCTCTGCTTGTCTAGCTGACATCTCTCAGTGGATGTCTGATCATCACCTCAAGCTCAACCTTGACAAGACTGAACTGCTTTTCCTTCCGGGAAAAGATTGTCCCACTCTTGACCTGACAATCAACATCGGCACCTCTGTTGTTTCCCCGACCCAGACTGCAAGGAATATGGATGCGACCCTAGATAACAACTGTCCTCACTGCAAACATCGCTGCTACAACCCGCTGCGGCAGATACACGCTTTACAACATCAGGAGGATGCGTCCCCAGCTGACACAGAAAGCCACGCAGGTTCTGGTCCAGGCTCTCGTCATCTCACGCCTAGACTACTGCAACTCCCTCCTGGCTGGTCTACCTGCATGTGCCATCCGACCTCTGCAGCTCATCCAGAATGCAGCGGCTCGTCTGGTCTTCAACCTTCCTAAATGTTCCCACACCACGCCGCTCCTCCGCTCCCTCCACTGGCTTCCGGTAACTGCTAGAATCCACTTCAAGACACTGGTGCTTGCGTACCATGCTGCGAATGGATCTGGCCCTTCCTACATCCAGGACATGGTTAAACCGTACACCCCAGCACGTGCACTTCGCTCTGCATCAGCCAAACGACTCGCTGCACCCTCGCTGCGAAGGGGGCCCAAGATCCCATCAGCAGAAACACGTGGGTTTGCTATCCTGGCTCCAAGATGGTGGAATGAGCTCCCCATTGATATCAGGACCGCAGAAAGCTTACACACCTTCCGGACTGAAAACTCATGTCTTTCGACTCCACTTCGAGCGATAGAACTACTAACAAAGCACTTATATACTAATAAAGGACTGGCTTACCTAAAGCCAGTTGAGTAGCACTTGAAATGTTTTGGCTCTATGAAACCTGATGTACTTTATGATTCTGTTTTCTTCAAGTTTGTATTTTGTTGGTCGAACGCACTTATTGTACGTCGCTTTCGATAAATGCGTCCGCTTGTAATGAATATGAAGGAGTCCTTTCATTTATCATTGGAAACGTTATTCTTTTTCTTAAATGCATTGTTTAACTATTGATGCATTTCTCCTTTGATCATGTACAGCTGATTCTGCGCTAATAAATAATTTGTATTACACATATGTGTAATGTCCCACTATTTCCACTTTCAATAGAATAAGAGATTCACCAAAAAGAAATAAAAGCACCTTTAATATTAAACTATCTGTTTTTTTAGGTACCTATAGACTAGAGAATTACCACCTCTCATTAGATGCACATTACATTTTATAATTCGAATATAATTGTCACAATTAGCATACCATTCCCCGTTGATGTAGCCAGCTGCTTTGGGGTAAAATGTAAGTCATGTATTTGGGTTAAAGTAAAAAGTTGATGTTTTGGAGAATATACAGCCATGCCTAGCTTAGCATAAAGACTGGAAAGAAGGGGAAACCCCCGCAGGGATGCAGCCATAACCATTTTGACCACTAGTAGTTTACATTTTTAGTTAATAATATAACCCAAAAAGAAAAGTATTTCACACATGTTCTCACTGATGTGATACTGTAATGTTATCATATCATGCAGCAGTTTTGATTAGCAAATTCAAAATAACCTTTCTGATTACGTTATATTGAGGGTTCAGGCTGGGTGGGGAATCCAGAGATTAGGTCATGATATGCAGCGCAGCGATACAAGGAATGTGTGTTTTTGCAAATTGTGGGCGGCTTGTGTGCGTATCACTATCACAGAAAGCCTTGAAATGATCCAGCTGTGTGTGTGTGTGTGTGTGTGTGTGTGTGTGTGTGTGTGTGTGTGTGTGTGTGTGTGTGTGTGTGGTGTGTGTGTGTGTGTGTGTGTGTGTGTGTGTGTGTGTGGAGGTGGGGACACAATATCTCTGTCCCCGATTCAATCAAGTTGGCGATGTCTGAGAGTTGATTAGAGGGGGGGAGAGATCACATGACGAGTCCTCGGGCTGGGTGGATCCGTTACAGCATCTTCAATCAGCTCGGATGGAAACAGAAACAACTCATAGATCTTTCCAAGGAAGCAGATTCACAGAGTTATTTGGATGAAAAGCATGAAATCCCCCTCATATTTGTAACATGGCTGATGTCTGAGGAGAACTGTTTACTTAGCAGAGGACTCCAGATAATTCTTGTCGACCTGCTTCTTGGAAACGTGGCTGTGCGTGTTTAATATAAATCTGTGGGAGTTTTGATATTGCATAATATTTATGAGAACTACTTTAAAGGTCACCTATCATGCTACTTTTAGGCAATAGCACAGCTCTCAGATATATACAAATATATAAAAAACATGTCTATGAAGTGTTTTGCTCAAAAAACCAAACTGATCACCCATTCTAGCCACGCCTCATATCCCTCTATTTCACTTCCTGTTTCTAAAGTGCTGATTTTATGTATAAAGCTTTAAAGAATAAAAAAGATTATTTAAATAAAAGAGGAGGGGTCTGAGCTCATGCGGGACCCGGCAGCTACCGTCTAAACTAAATGCTGCCGTGATGAAACGCCATATCATGGATTATCAAGGATCTGAAACAGTCTGGAGCTCAAAGGCTTTCTCTCTTGCCGGTTACACCACAAGGTGAGTTCCTTTCTACTTCCTGCTTCTTCACACACATGCTCTCCAGCACAGGTTAGCTCTGAGTGTTAGCGATGCTAATGTAAACACCGACCATATTACGTCCAAAACAGTCGGGCATTGTTTCTGATAGCAGCTTTCTGATTGGCCCGTGGGTCCACATTTCAGATGTTACGTCATATCGGACGCAAATCTGGATCCGCTCCGTTGTTCCCCGTTTTTAGAGATTTGGGTACGGAGGAAAAGAGAGAGGGTTTTATTTTCTGACGCTGCGTGAGTTCCCCGACACCCCGGGGACACATGGTGATGTGTACAAGACATCAAAAAGTGCATTTTGCATGAGAGGTCCCCTTTAAGTAGCGTTCTTCTCTTTGTATCTGCTTGTTTAGTTAATGTGTGTTTAAAACCCATATAAGCCCAACATTTATTTTGAATGGTCTTTTGAAAAAAGAGATTGTGGGAAGATTGTGTTTAGGCCTTCCATAGGAATTAACTTATACATGTCTTCTACATCAAACTTGTAATGAGTTCACAGCAGGGTGCGACTCGACTGGATGCTAAAAGAAGTCTGTAGAGAAGACTATGAGAGAAATTACCCTTTCTGACTTAATTGATGATCTCAGTAAATATTATGGGTTTATGGTCTCAATCTCTCTCGTGGCAAGTCTTCTTCAGTACAGCATGATGTCCATTTAGCAAATGTGGGACCATCTAGAGTACAAAATACAATAAAGCAGCTAATGCTTTAGGGCAGGGGTGTCAAACTCAAGGCCCGGGGGCCAAATCCGGCCCGCGACTTCATTTCATGTGGCCCGCAAGAGCTCTGAAAGAATGTAATATGTTTATTATATGGTTACAGGCCGATTTACAGATGCACGATGTCCATAAACTACATGTCCCACAATGCATCTTACATTAGATTTTTTTTTGTATTTAACTGTAACTTCTTTTCAGAATTTGGCTTTTCTTTTAAAATAATGTTGTGACATTCTCACTGAAGAGACTTGCACTTATTTGCCCTAGACTCCTGCTTTCAGACGTAGTTATCTTTGAAGCTTTTACCCTATCCGATAATAATCCAATGCAGAGGCAATAAAGTAATATAATACATTATTTTAAATATATAAAATATTTATATATGTATTTTTATATAGTCTTAAAGTTACAACCGGCCCTTTGAGTGCAACCAAAATGCTGATGTGGCCCGTGATGAAATTGAGTTTGACACCCCTGCTTTAGGGTGTGGCTACCTTGTGATTGACAGGTCGCTTCAGCGGTGTGTGTTTTGCCCATTTACTAATCGTCTTCTCTTCAAGAAAGTCCATTGTAAAATGTTGGTTGTCGTTGAGCATTTGGTTTTACTTTGCTTCTTGCGTTACATCTGCTTCCAAATAAAAGATGTGGTCGGAGAAAAGCACAACGAAAAAGTCTTAAACTTAATTCCAATATATAATCATAACAGTATATTGGACTTCAAATGAATAGCTATGATGCTCTATGACTGCTGGGAGCATAACACGGCTTGCTGACAAGTTCGCCTCATTTACTTAGAAGGTGATGATTTGTCACAACTTGTTTCCAAAAAGACTTGCGTCACATTAACCTTGAAGTGCAACAGTAACCCAACCTCAACCAAAGCCATGGCAGATTTAAAAGAAGGATAAACCTCATATGATTAATTTTTGGAGACCCTGGCAGGTGACCCACTGTGACCTGTAGCTATGAGTAGATGTTTCCGCTACTTACGTTGGGGTGAAAATCAGTTTTGCACAAGAGAAGGAGGGAGTATGGGCGAGGAGGAGAAGTATTCCAACTGGAAGAAGAAGAAGAAGAAGAAGAAGAAGAAGAAGAAGAAGAAGAAGAAGAAGAAGAAGAAGAAGAAGAAGAAGAAGAAGAAGAAGAAGAAGAAGAAGAAGAAGAAGAAGAAGAAGAAGAAGAAGAAGAAGAAGAAGAAGAAGAAGAAGAAGAAGAAGAAGAAGAAGAAGAAGAAGAAGAAGAAGAAGGGGGCAGGTGCCGGAGGAAACTAAATCGTTCCCACAGCTTCAAAGCAGGGAGACACAACACCCAAACTGCACACAACAAACACGTGCACTACACTGACACGTGTTGGAGGTAAACACGCGAAACACCCACATCACGAGGAGCACGCATCCTTTCCGCTGTGGGCAGCAGCTGGTATACTGCTGTTGTTGAAAGGAGATCAATCAGAGCTCTCTTTTCCCTCCATGCAGCTCTTCCCGTTTCCTCCCGATGGCCACGAGGCGTGTGCGTCTCTGCGTGAGATCAACGGACTCCAGTGAGACCAAATGAAAGTAGGATTTATACGAATAAACTCAAAGGGCTTTATCTTGTATTCTTTACCTACGTGCAATGCTGCCGGGCCTCAAAGCTGCACAAACCCTGAGGGCTCTTCTCAGAGTACGAGCCTTTGAATGCACCATCAGACAACCAGAGTATAAGTCAGGCAACCAGAGTATAAACCAGGCAACCAGAGTATAAGCCAGGCAACCAGAGTATAAGTCAGGCAACCAACATTTAGTCAGGCAACCAATATTTAGTCAGGCAACCAGTTTATTAAGTCATGAAACCAGTTTATTAAGTCATGAAACCAGTTTATTAACTCATGAAACCAGTTTATTAAGTCAGGCGTCTAGTATAGTCAGGTCTCTGGAGTCTATAGTCAGGTCTCTAGAGTCTATAGTCAGGTCTCTAGAGTCTATAGTCAGGTCTCTAGAGTCTATAGTCAGGTAGAGTCTATAGTCAGGTCTCTAGAGTCTATAGTCAGGTCTCTGGAGTCTATAGTCAGGTCTCTCAAGTCTATAGTCAGGTCTCTGGAGTCTATAGTCAGGTCTCTGGAGTTTATAGTCAGGTATAGTCTATAGTCAGGTCTCTGGAGTCTATAGTCAGGTCTCTAGAGTCTATAGTCAGGTCTCTAGAGTCTATAGTCAGGTCTCTGGAGTCTATAGTCAGGTCTCTAGAGTCTATAGTCAGGTCTCTATAGTCTATAGTCAGGTCTCTGAGTCTATAGTCAGGTCTCTAGAGTCTATAGTCAGGTAGAGTCTATAGTCAGGTCTCTAGAGTCTATAGTCAGGTCTCTCAAGTCTATAGTCAGGTCTCTGGAGTCTATAGTCAGGTCTCTGGAGTCTATAGTCAGGTCTCTGGAGTCTATAGTCAGGTCTCTGGAGTCTATAGTCAGGTCTCTGGAGTCTATAGTCAGGTCTCTAGAGTCTATAGTCAGGTCTCTAGAGTCTATAGTCAGGTCTCTGGAGTCTATAGTCAGGTCTAGAGTCTATAGTCAGGTAGAGTCTATAGTCAGGTCTCTAGAGTCTATAGTCAGGTCTCTAGAGTCTATAGTCAGGTCTCTAGAGTCTATAGTCAGTTAGAGTATATAGTCAGGTCTCTAGAGTCTATAGTCAGGTCTCTAGAGTCTCTAGTCAGGTAGAGTCTATAGTCAGGTCTCTAGAGTCTATAGTCAGGTCTCTAGAGTCTATAGTCAGGTCTCTAGAGTATATAGTTAGGTCTCTGGAGTCTATAGTCAGGTCTCTGGAGTCTATAGTCAGATCTCTAGAGTCTATACTCAGGTCTCTAGAGTCTATAGTCAGGTCTCTAGAGTCTATAGTCAGGTCTCTAGAGTCTATAGTCAGGTCTCTAGAGTCTATAGTCAGGTCTCTAGAATCTCTAGTCAGGTAGAGTCTATAGTCAGGTCTCTAGAGTCTATAGTCAGGTCTCTGGAGTCTATAGTCAGGTCTCTGGAGTCTATAGTCAGGTCTCTAGAGTCTCTAGTCAGGTAGAGTCTATAGTCAGGTCTCTAGAGTCTATAGTCAGGTCTCTGGAGTCTATAGTCAGGTCTCTAGAGTCTATAGTCAGGTCCCTAGAGTCTATAGTCAGGTCTCTGGAGTCTATAGTCAGGTCTCTAGAGTCTATAGTCAGGTCTCTAGAGTCTATAGTCAGGTAGAGTCTATAGTCAGGTCTCTAGAGTCTATAGTCAGGTCTCTGGAGTCTATAGTCAGGTCTCTAGAGTCTATAGTCAGGTCTCTAGAGTCTATAGTCAGGTAGAGTCTATAGTCAGGTCTCTAGAGTCTATAGTCAGGTCTCTAGAGTCTATAGTCAGGTCTCTGGAGTCTATACTCAGGTCTCTGGAGTCTATAGTCAGGTCTCTAGAGTCTATAGTCAGGTCTCTAGAGTCTATAGTCAGGTAGAGTCTATAGTCAGGTCTCTGGAGTCTATAGTCAGGTCTCTGAGTCTATAGTCAGGTCTCTGGAGTCTATACTCAGGTCTCTAGAGTCTATAGTCAGGTCTCTGGAGTCTATAGTCAGGTCTCTAGAGTCTATAGTCAGGTAGAGTCTACTGACCGCTGGGTCACCAGACCCTCCTTTCCCCCTCTCTCTCCAAGTGAGGTTCTTACCCTCATTACCTCTGCCCGCCCTACCATCTGTCCTCTGGACCCTATCCCCTCAAACCTCCTTCAGACTATCGCTCCTGATATTCTACCGTTTCTCACCCATTTCATCAACACTTCCGTCATCCGACCTCTGCAGCTCATCCAGAATGCAGCGGCTCGTCTGGTCTTCAACCTTCCTAAATGCTCCCACACCACGCCGCTCCTCCGCTCCCTCCACTGGCTTCCGGTAACTGCTAGAATCCACTTCAAGACACTGGTGCTTGCGTACCATGCTGCGAATGGATCTGGCCCTTCCTACATCCAGGACATGGTTAAACCGTACACCCCAGCACGTGCACTACGCTCTGCATCAGCCAAACGACTCGCTGCACCCTCGCTGTGAGGGGGACCCAAGTTCCCATCAGCAGAAACACGTGGGTTTGCTATCCTGGCTCCTAGATGGTGGAATGAGCTCCCCATTGACATCAGGACAGCAGAAAGCTTACACACCTTCCGGCGCAGACTGAAAACTCATCTCTCTCGACTCCACTTCGAGACATAGAACTGCTAACAAAGCACTTATATACTAACAAAGGACTGGCTTATCTAAAGCCAGCTGAGTAGCACTTGTAATGTTTTTGGCTCTATGAAAGCCTGATGTACTTTATGATTCTGTTTTCTTCAAGTTTGTATTTTGTTGGTCGAACGCACTTATTGTAAGTCGCTTTGGATAAAAGTGTCAGCTAAATGTAATGTAATGTAAAGGCAACTAGTGTCTAAAGTCAGGCATCTAGTGTCTATACTCAGGCAACCAGTATGTTAAGTCATGCAACCAATATTTAGTCAGCCATCAGACTGAAATACTGTTCCTAACTCTCACATATCAAAACTGTTTTCTTTAAGAGTTCTTAGCTTTGTTTGTCTGAAAAGCTGTAAAATGCAACATTTACACATTAAAAGGTCAAAAAACGACAGGACGTACTGTATGCCAAATATGTTGTTTTAAATTTAAACTATCCCAAATGCTTCAAACATTTAAAACTAAGGAGGAATTCGTAATTTTGCTGTAATGGGTTGTGTCCCCTTAGAAAACGAGCCAGCTTTGTGGTCGTTTGACAGAAGCGATCATAAATTGACTTTTCATCGAGTTTCACGCCACATCTTTATAATTAACTTCTTCAGATCTTGGTTGATTTTTAACAGAAGAAGGATTGTAGTCGAAGTATGATCTTAAGTCATCAGAGAAACAATGTTAGCAAACATTATCGGCAGATGAAACAGCAACCGTTTAGTTTAAAACATCCTGAACGATAAACAATTAAGGAATTCTACTGTAATAAGCTGTAATAATGGCAATGGACGCCTCGAAACTCTGTACATGTCTTCAATTGAGAGACTCTGTTGTGTCCCCAAAAGCTAATAATGAAAGACATTGTGGATTTAATTGCAAGAGAACCACAGTTATCTAATCTCTTCATATGTTTGGCTTTATTCATATTATAACCCCCAGTGGTGTAAAATCGGACACTGTGTCTTTAAATAGACTCAGTCATTTCAGTTCATTAATTGTATATGTCGGTGTGTTTTTGGATGGCAGGATAACCCATGTGTATGTCCTGTTATTTTGCTGTCTGTCATTTTGTTTGCACTTAAATGTTTGTTTGTGCATCTCAGGGGTTTTATCCTCTAATTACAATCAGAAAAAAAACAATTCATCCAAATTGTACCTTTTGTGATTGTCACTGTTTAAGTCAGAGGACCACCCAGTGGATGTATCTGAGGATGAGCTGTCGCCATGAGGATGACCATTACATCAGCATATAACACACACACACACGCACACACACACACACACGCACTTCTGAATGCAGAGGCCTACAAACAGTTGTGAGTTGGGGGATTCCCATAGGGCGGTTCACAGTCAGAATGAGGTCACCCCATACTGCGGACACACTAACAACACACACACACACACACACACACACACACACACCCCAAAACTTCATGGTGAAAGTAAACAATAAAATATGTCCACTTCAGAGACACCCCGACAGTCACACACAGCCCTGCATCTCTGGAGATTACTAACTGTTGGTTTGAAAATAATCTTGATTTGATGGAAATCACCATATGTATTTTATAGCTGTGGAGATTTAAAAGGCTACTTCTCATTAAGTTACAATGTCAGTTACTGAGGTCACACACACCCACTCTGTTGCTCTGCATTTTACTGGAAAGCTCCCATGATGTTATCTTCTGATCTCTCTGGGTTGATCTCAGCAGAGATAGCAGTAAACATGATTCTGATCCACCGCTCGAAATGTGTGGGCCTATCAGCGTGAGAGATCTATGCAACCCAAAAAAAAGGTTCAAGAACCAACTGCTGCTTGGGTAAGATGGATACAAAGATAAAGTACTTGTTTACTCCAAACAAATCAAATCAAATCAAGTTTTATTTATATAGCACATTTAGAAACGATTTTTGGTCGAGCCAAAGTGCTGTACATGTAATACAAACAAAGAACAACTTTATAATCCCCGAACGTCAACACAAATCTGCTCCGGTCCAAGCATGAATTTTTCGTGCAACCCTTTCCGTTGTGTTGTGAACTTCTTGCAGCGTTTGGGTTTATGCAGCTTTTAGAAAACGATGCACATGTTTCGTCAGGTCGGAATGTTTTCTAAATGTTTCAAGGCTTTATTGTCATTTGCACAGAAGCTACAGTGAAGATATGTCAATGGAAAACGGAAGT
Source organism: Champsocephalus gunnari (assembly GCA_036324595.1). Taxonomy (NCBI): domain Eukaryota; kingdom Metazoa; phylum Chordata; class Actinopteri; order Perciformes; family Channichthyidae; genus Champsocephalus; species Champsocephalus gunnari. The sequence continues at coordinate 5,598,631 of CM070434.1, read as the reverse complement.
CACAGGCTCGTCCAACAATGCAAAAGGAATATATATAATAATAATAATTGTGAGGGAATATTTCTGTCTTTACTCCTAGACATTTAACTTATTCTGTGTGTTGACATTTACGACCATCCCTGCTTCTAATCTCCCGTAAGGAATGTGTTAATGTAGTCGTATGTTGATGCTAGGTTTTATGGCCTGACCTGCCGGGCACAGGGGGGGTTTACAAGTGTGAGAACGCTGGCTTTCTAAGCTCCACAGATGTGAGAGACATCTCCTGTGTCTGCAGATGTTTATGCCCATCCCCAATATGTGACCTGCTCTATCGAAATCAGTCGCATTGACCCGAAGACACATTTTGAGTTGTATACACTGTTGGAAAGAGGATATTCCTAGCTTTCTAATGACATCAGGATTGTTTTTGTGCTCCAAATATTAAGCGAAATATGTCATATATATAAATATATAATATTATATAATGACTGTCACCGAGTCATCATTTTGAGAAAAAGGCCTTCAAAGTTTCCTCTCCTCTAGAATCCATCGATCTGATTGATTATTAGTGGAGAAAATGATCAAAATACTACGCAGGGAAGATATTTTCGTTTGGAGGGGAAGCTCGCGAGTGTGTGTGTATACGTGTCGTTGCCGAAACAAGTTTAATATTCTGAAAGCCAAGACTTTGTTTATTTGAAATCAGATGAAAACAAACTGTCACGGACCCTGCCGTGTTATCTATGATTACTATGCACCTTACATTCATAATGTCAGCTGGAGGGAGGGGGGGCGGCACTGCGGAAGAGCAGATTGCGAGTGAGAGGTTCCTGTCTTCGTCCCTTTACAAGCTTCAAACATGTATCTATCGAACCCCGAAAAAATTGTTTTTTACGTAAATCCACGTTTATCTTGAAATGAGCCGTTGCGACTTCCGACTGATTTCGATAGAGCGGGTCACATATGTGGATTTGACTCTCTGTAAACTAGTTAAAAGGTCTACCTGGATGCGAGGCTGATCAGAATTGACATGACAACCCACCCGTGCAGTCAGAACCTTTTGCTGCTGTGACTTGTGATATGAATTCTCCGGCCGCATCCTTGCAATAAACTATCATTGTTTGACATCAAAGCTCCAACTCTCCTCGTGTCTCTCTGAGTCCTGACTCTCCATTGCTGCAGAAGTGTCCCTTACAATAATAATAATACATTACATTTATATAGCGCTTTTCCTGATGCTCAAAGCGCTTTACAAGCAAGTAAAGAAGAAAAATTACAACAAAAGTGCTACGCTAGGTGGGATAAGGGCGAGGAGTGGATTAGAAGTTAAAGTCAAGAGTGAAAAGGTGAGTTTTGAGGGATTGTTTGAATGATATATGATATGTAGGACATAAAACAAATACAACTGATAAAATAGTGGAAGAGAATGTTTTGAGATGTGCAAGTAAATACAAATCAAATAGAAATAGTGCAAGAAGAGTCTATATACAAGTAAATGGAATACGATATTAGATAAATAATATGCAAGATGCAAACAGGTGAATGTTATGGATGTTCTTTAAAAAGTTCAGGTGTTTAACAGTCGGCCTGTGGGATGAAACTGTCCCTGTTTTTTGCACATTTCAGTTTTTATATTTGCATTGTTTCTGAAGCTGCAGCGCGGCTTTCTTAATGGAAATGTTATTGTGTCGCTGTGGCACGTTAGCACCTGTAGGCCACCGTAGGTACAGGACAAACAGAGATCATTTGGCAATATAATAAGTGCCATGTATGTTGACAAAACATAAACAAAACTCTGCAAGAAGCTCAAAACACAACGGAAACCGGGGACACACAGAGCTGGGACCGGACCAGGGCTGCAGTCGAATAGTCCATTTAGCTTAGGAACCTTCCTAACCGAGTGAAAGGACCCGGAAGTCCCTCAGTGGCAGCCATGATAAGTGCCGTTCCAATTCTCTAGATGAAAGGAAAGGAGGTTTCAAACTTCCTTTATAACCTCCTTTAGCTTAGGAACCACTGGACCTCCCTAACTGAAAGGAGAGGAGAACAAGCTGCCCCACAATGCATTGCAGCCGCAGCATTTGCCGTCTCACGCGCACGAAACAACCGATTATGACGGAGAAATGATATCATGAAAGTTACGGTGCTTATTAAGCATTTTAAAACGTATGTGGTAAGTTGCCAAAGTGCTTTGTTCTGAACGTTCGTCAGTATTATAATCAAAAGAGAAATATGAACGTTAGTTTTCACTGAAATGATCAAATAAAGTCAACATTTCAGTCTTTACTGAGCTGTGTGGAGTCTGTTCAACTTTTAAAAGATGTCTGAATGGTGATATACACAGTGATAGGTGTTAAGGACTAACGTTTATAATAAATACATCTGTATTGATTTTAAGATCTTTAGTTCATACAATCATACGTATTGGGATCATTTGTATTAATGTGGACCGGAGGGAGAGGGAGACGAGCACAAGTTTCACTTTCCTTTTTTATTTCAATTCCAACTTTGGTCATGAAGAATATGTTTCTCTGTTGTCCACGTTCATAAAGCAAAGCAGCAGCATCAGAGCACGGTGCAGAGTCTCTAGATGAGTTCACAGCAGTCCCTCGTTCTTATTAAACATCCATGTTGTAGTCCGCTGGATAGAAAACTGTGGTTTCCATGGTTTCCCCACAGCAGCAGACGCACAAAATGACGTCCGCTGGCGCATCATAAACACGTCGGATAGTGAAAGTGCAGTCGGATTCTCTAAAGCAGTGGTTCTCAAACTTTTTTCACTCATGTACCCCCTTTGAAAAAGAAATGCAGCCAAGTATCCCCTGATCAGCGCAAGAACTATTTGTTAAGGAAAACATGCCTATAAAGAGGTACAGTACAGCGCTGCACCATCAGTGTCTGATTTATTAAAACATCAACCTTGTAAC
>CM070434.1:5580725-5590725 GCA_036324595.1 Champsocephalus gunnari | reverse complement strand
TTTCAAGGATGCTACGTCATCGAGTGCCGCCGAAGGACTGTTCCGATGTCCAGGACGCATGGAATTCTAACGAGCCCGGCGTACTTCGTTGCGGGAAATTTTCGAGGCTGCACGTGTGTAGACTTTTCAAGAAGAACACATAAGAACAATATTAAAATAAATGGAGAACACGATAACACGTGATCCTAATGAAATTCCCTTGAATTAAAGCTGGGTTAAAATAAAACGATGTAAACATTTTTTAAATAATACTTTATACAAAGATTTTTTATTTTGTTTAATTTATTTCGAATGTGTAAAAAAAGATACAAAAAAATATAATTAGAATTAAATTTAACATGAGAATTATTATACAAACTTAAGCAGTGTCAAATTGATGTACACAAATATTACCGATTATTAATTATATATAAACGAATGACTACCTAATGTAATCCCACCCCTTCTCCCAAAAACTAAATTATTAACATATATATACATATTATTTTTTTCTTCTTAAAGAAATAAAGATAACATTTAAATAGTTTCTGTTTAACTTTGTATCCTCAGAAAATACTTTTTGAAACTTTCTTTCAGTATTTTCTCGTAACAGTAATACTTTAATATAAGAGAATATTTAAGCTTTGTCTCTAGTACAGTACTTCTCGCAGAGTATTGGGAATATGGAGAGACGGCAGCGTTTGAGATGCAGTGGTGTGGCTGGTTAGCGTACAGCATGTGGTCCAGTGGGAGTCGACTGGGAGGATAATTAGAGGCTTGTTTCAAGTGGAACAGACCTTGCAGTAACAAGGCAGTGACGCTGACAGATTGATGGCGTGTAATGCGAGGTTAGGACAACACTGGAGGTCCTCCTCATGAATGGATCATGGGCATTTTATCTTCTGTGCTGCAAAAGAAATGTCCTCCGAGTCTGGGAAAGAAGTTCGGGAAAATCCCACGGGGCTAGAAATGTGCACATGAAGCACACAGCTGGCTGCTGCACTGACACATCGAGTATTTATAGATAACCAACGCAGTCTCACGGCATTTCGTGTTATAGTCACGAAATTAATCTATTGATTCGTGTTCACCAACACGATTTTCAAAAAATATTCGTGTCACACAGAACGATTTTAAAAGCTATGTAATAATAACAAATTTGAACGAAAAAGAGATACAAAAAATACAGATTTCAGTATTCTGACACAAGGCAAGTTTATTTATATATATAGCACCTTTCAACACAAGGCAATTCAAAGTGCTTTACAAAAAATGAAAGACATTCAGAAAATGGCATTTAAAATCAGTCATTAAAAAGAAAAGATAATAAAATAAACATTAAAAGAAAAAGTACATGGATAAAAGTTACAGTGCAGTTTAAGATATGAATAGTTCAATTAAAAGCAGCGACAAAGAGAAAGGTCTTCAGCCTGGATTTGAAAGTAGTCAGAGTTGCAGCGGACCTGCAGGTTTCTGGGAGTTTGTTCCAGATGTTTGGAGCATAATAACTGAACGCTGCTTCTCCATGTTTAGTTCTGACTCTGGGGACAGGAAGCTGACCAGTCCCTGAAGACCTGAGAGATCTGTCTCTGGGGACAGGAAGCTGACCAGTCCCTGAAGACCTGAGAGATCTGTCTCTGGGGACAGGAAGCTGACCAGTCCCTGAAGACCTGAGAGTTCTGACTCTGGGGACAGGAAGCTGACCAGTCCCTGAAGACCTGAGAGACCTGTCTCTGGGGACAGAAAGCTGACCAGTCCCTGAAGACCTGAGAGATCTGTCTCTGGGGACAGAAAGCTGACCAGTCCCTGAAGACCTGAGAGATCTGTCTCTGGGGACAGGAAGCTGACCAGTCCCTGAAGACCTGAGAGATCTGTCTCTGGGGACAGGAAGCTGACCAGTCCCTGAAGACCTGAGAGATCTGTCTCTGGGGACAGGAAGCTGACCAGTCCCTGAAGACCTGAGAGATCTGTCTCTGGGGACAGGAAGCTGACCAGTCCCTGAAGACCTGAGAGATCTGTCTCTGGGGACAGGAAGCTGACCAGTCCCTGAAGACCTGAGAGATCTGTCTCTGGGGACAGAAAGCTGACCAGTCCCTGAAGACCTGAGAGATCTGTCTCTGGGGACAGGAAGCTGACCAGTCCCTGAAGACCTGAGAGATCTGGATGGTTCATCATTTAGCAGGAGGTCAGACATGTATGTTGGGCCTGAACCATTCAGTGCTTTATAAACCAGCAGCAGTATTTAGAAATCTATTCTTCGACACAGAAAGATTTTAGTGTGTTTCGTGCCTGCACCAAATAATAACAAATTAGAAGGACATTTTTCTTTTTTTAAATACAGATTTCAGTATTCTGAGGCTCTGAGCGGCATTTATTTTCCTTGCGGACGGCAAAAAAACTCCGACGTTATACAATTTAAAATAAAAGGTTTAGGCTTAGGGTAAGATCTTGAGTAAGAAAATGTTTGTATGAACCACACAGCTTCCGGTCTTCCAAGACTCGGCCGGACAAAAAGACGTGGTGCAGGACAGGCACGAAACACACTACCAATATAAATACATTGCTTTTTTAATCGTTCCGTGTGACACGAAAAAAATGCAAAAGTCGTGTTGGTGAACACGAATCAATAGATTAAACACATGTTGTGACTATAACACGAAATGCCGTGAGACTGGGTTGAGATAACCGAACACGCCAGTGAGGAAGAATTCTTCATGTTCAGGGACTCTTACTTTGCAATAACCTTCCATTTCTGTTTCCGGTTTGCACTCCGATATGTTTCCGCCGCTACAGTGCAGAAGTCCGGTGTAAAAGTCACTGACGATGTTAGCTTCTCTCTCTCCTTTATGGCGTTGAATTATTTGAGTGATGTTACGAATATTTGTTTTATGTTGGCAATGCTGCTAAACTTACTGTTTAAGTAATTAGCTTATTCTGATACGATCTAGCTAACAGGCTAAGCTAAATCGTTGAGATAAATCCCTAGCCTTGCAAGCTAACTCTGCTCCATCGTTGTTTAACCTACAATTCATTTGGTTTTTGGTTTTTTAATTTGTTTATAACATACAACGTTACTAGAGCAATGTTTTGAGAATGCATATTTAATTTACAGTCCTTTAATGTCTTTTTCTGAAACTAGCGTGACCGTCACTAACTCGCAAAGCTAACGAGCTAAGCTGAACCGCTAAGCTAAATCGCTAGCCATGCTTGCTAGCTCTGTTTCGATACAGTTAATTTGATTTTAATTGTGATTACAACATACGAGGTAGCTAGAGCAATATATAGTGAATGCATATTTAATTTACAGTCCTTTAATGTCTTTTTCTGAAACTAGCGTGACCGTCACTAACTCGCAAAGCTAACGAGCTAAGCTGAACCGCTAAGCTAAATCGCTAGCCATGCTTGCTAGCTCTGTTTCGATACAGTTAATTTGATTTTAATTGTGATTACAACATACGAGGTAGCTAGAGCAATATATAGAGAATGTATATTTAATTTACAGTCCTTTAATGTCTTAAATATGCCGATCATCCGTAATTATTCTCACACTTTTGCTTAACTACAGAAACATAATCTTTTATTTATGTACATCATGTAGCCTACCACTTGCACCACCTTTGCTAGTGCAAGTAAATACTTTCAAATACATCTGATGTGTGCGCTGACCAGTTTAAAAAGGGTTCAATACACAACACCAATTGAAACAAGAATTTTGAACCTGGCTTTATCCAAGGTTCAGATTTCGTTTCCTGAAATGTGTTAAAATATGCGCATATTTAATGAGATAATGGCTAATTTGCATATTTAAACATGCTATTTTATAACACTTGTAATACAAAAAACAATTACCTTATTGTAAGTATTTAACTGGAGAAATTTCTAGCTGATATCTTTAAGTTAAAAAAATTACCCTATTCACCTGGGGTGTCTCTCCAAATACAGAGGATTAATGGAGTAAGAAAAACCTCTGTGGGAAAACGCATTTGCCCACTTTCTGCGGTTCAAGAGAAATATCTAGAGCTGTACAAACGTTCATGTCCAGAAGCATGATAACATTTCCAAACATCGCTCACGTGGAAATAGAAAATGATTTGCAACATCACGGCCGTCCCAGAAACATCTCGATTAAGGAGCAACAGAAAAAGAAAAACACTAGACGACTTACAGTACATTGAACCCAAAAGCACGGGTCAGCTGCTTTCCCTAAAAACATTCCCTGAAATAAGCTCAGGGACTTAATTTAGCCGTTCCCTCCTGACCCCAGCTTGACCAAATCCTGACCAAACCTGCGGTCGCTCGCTGTCTCACAACGAGCCTCGCTGACGACTCTGAACTCTCAGAAACGCTTTGGCTCCGTGGACCCACTCCATCGAGACTGCAAAACATGCACGGCCTCACATGCATGTTTAAAAACACACATTCACAAGTGCCTTCTCAGCACCCTGCAGCAGGTCTCCCTGTCTGGAGCTTTGTTTCACGGGACCCATCTCATGCAATGCATCATGGGTGTTAGAGAGTAATGGTTATGTATGTTTTGCTTGTGGTCGCAGCGTCGCATACTGCATTGGAGACATTATGCAAATACTTTCTGTCAAGAATGTTGATGAGATTTCAGATTGTGTCTCCCGTCTGTCTCTTTGTTGTGTTTACACTGTGGTTATTGTCTTTCTGAATCTGATATCCAGGGTAACAGACTGTGACTGAGTGTGTGTGTGTGTGTGTGTGTACTCGTATTACTATACTTGTGGGGACCTACATATGTTTACACAGTCACGTGTGGGGACTCGCCTCCCTTATGGGGACAAATTGGAGGTCCCCATAAGGGGGATCATTAATTTTAGGGTGAAGACTGTGTGTGTGTGTGGTGTGTGTGTGTGTGTGTGTGTGTGTGTGTGTGTGTGTGTGTGTGTGTGTGTGTGTGTGGTCTAGCATTACTATACTTGTGGGGACCTACATATGGTTACATAGTCACGTGTGGGGACTCGCCTCCCTTATGGGGACAAATTGGAGGTCCCCATAAGGGAATTATTAATTTTAGGGTGAAGACTTAGGGTTAGGGTTAGGCATGTGTTGGTTATGGTTACGGTTAGGATAAGTCTCCTGGAAATGCATGTAAGTCAATGTAATGTCCCCTGAAGTGATGTATACATGGTGTGTGTGTGTGTGTGTGTGTGTGTGTGTGTGTGTGTGTGTGTGTGTGTGTGTGTGTGTGTGTGTATGTGTGTGTGTGTGTGTGTGTGGTCTAGCATTACTATACTTGTGGGGACCTAAATATGTTTACATAGTCACTTATGGGGACAAATTGGAGGTCCCCATAAGGGGGATCATTAATTTTAGGGTGAAGACTGTGTGTGTGTGTGTGTGTGTGTGTGTGTGTGTGTGTGTGTGTGTGTGTGTGTGTGTGTGTGTGTGTGTGTGTGTGTGTGTGTGTGTGTGTGTGAGTGTGTGTGTGTGTGTGTGGGGAAAAGGGAGACGAATTGTAAGCATACTGGTAAACAACATTTTCCATAACCCCTCAAACAGAGCCGTCCGCTGGGAGCATGTGTGGGTTTTGAAGAGCGTCGTGCGATCGCATTCGGTTATGAGAATGTTACTCGACATGTTCTGACAGTGGTTGGATGAGGGCGGCGTATTTAAATGGTTCCTTTCTGGGTTTGGAAACGTCGTAGAATAATCTGTTCCATAAGGGGCATTATGTAATCTGTGCTGGAGAGAACGTCCTCAGGAAGTGTCAGTCATAAAGTTCTATCAAAGCGCTGCAGAGAAGGAGAGAGGGGGTTGTCGTGGTAACATGTGTTGCTACGGACCACAGGTTTCCACAAAAACAAAGCTTTGTAAAGATTATCATACATGTCCTTCTGAATTTGCAAATGTGGCTCGTCCATTTGTTTAAACGCAGAAAGTTCCTTCTTCGTTGGTAGTCAAACAAGTCCACTTCAATTTGGTCTAAATATTTAGCTTCACATGGACACAGGGAAAGCCCTCGTGTTTATAAATCGTTTTTAGCAGCTTTTACCGTGGAGTGATACTTTTTATTATCTGTGGAGAAGCTGGAGACATGTCGTTAAGAGGTTTCTTTATACTACTGTGCTTCGTGCGGTAAGTGTTCTGATGTTCAAACTATCCAAGAATCTAAAATAACCACATTTAGCTTGAGAGTTTGAAAGCTGACTTTTTCAATGTCGACTAAACGGAATAAACTAAAAACTGGACTATAATTAAATGTATTATGTCAGTTGAAACCAATTATATTTAGTTGAACCAAATACCTTCTGACATATTGCATTTAATTAAAGTCAGCCTTCCAGTTGCTTCAGTCTAACCCTGATCTCCTGCACGTCTGGAAGTCTCACTCGTCTACTTCTGACGACGGGAGAAGATGTCATTTTTTTGCAGTTCAACCCACTTTAGAAACCGGTAGTTACGCACTTATTATTGTGAAGTTATCCAACAGATGTACGACAGGTAAGTCGAGCATGCTCACAGACAGTGTGAAGCAGAGCCACTAAGTGTTATGAATGAAAAACAGATATTTCAACGAGGCCCGCCCACGTACAGTAGGGTCCGCGACCCACTCTGGGCGGGGACCGGAGTTTGAGAAACCCTGATTCAGAGGATCGTTAATGTAACCGCTGCGCCACGTATAGATTCTATTGCTGTGATGATTTATGTCTGCGCGGCGCATGAATCAGAGATGTGTTCGCACCACACCTCGGAAACTCAGCTGAGGAATGGAGATGCTCGAACCCGCCCTCCTAATATCCATCTGTCCTGTTCATGGAGTGTGTGTGTGTGTGTGTGTGTGTGTGTGTGTGTGTGTGTGTGTGTGTGTGTGTGCGTGTGCGTGCGTGTGTGCGTCTGTCTGTCTGTGTGTGTCTGCCTGCCTGTGTGTGCCTGCCTGTGTGTGTCTGTCTGCGTGTGTGTGTGTGTGTGTGTGTGTGTGTGTGTGTGTGTGTGTGTGTATGTGTGTGTGCGTGCGTGTGTGCGTCTGTCTGTCTGTGTGTGTGTGTGTGCCTGCCTGTGTGTGTCTGTCTACGTGTGTGTGTGTGTGTGTGTGTGTGTGTGTGTGTGTGTGTGTGTGTGTGTGTGTGTGTGTGTGTGTGTGTGTGTCTGTGTGTCTGTCTGCTGCTGTGTGTGTGTCTGTGTGTCTGTCTGTCTGTCTGTCTGTCTGTCTGTCTGTCTGTGTGTGTGTCCGTCTGTCTGTCTGTCTGTCTGTCTGTCTGTCTGTCTGTCTGTCTGTCTGTCTGTGTGTGTGTGTGTGTGTGTGTGTGTGTGTGTGTGTGTGTGTGTGTCTGCCTGTCTGCGTGTGTGTGTGTGTGTGTGTGTGTGTCTGCCTGCCTGTGTGTGCCTGCCTGTGTGTGTGTGTGTGTGGAGTACCACAGATATAATCGAAAGGTGGATGAAGTATTCAGAGTATAAAAGTAGTAATACCGTGGTCTAAGAATTCTCCATTACAAGTCAAAAGTCCTGAGTTCAAAATGTTCAGGAAGTATAGACGTATTATCAGCTAAATATACTTAAAGTATTAAAAGTAAAAGTATTTTACGTGAGTAGTGTTGTATTTTTAGAAAATGTATTAATACGTTTTAAAACTAAGGAATACATATAGAGGTGTTTCTATTATTCTACCTATTTGTCAATGTGGAGTAAAGTTTGGATACTCTGAGTAGATTAGAAATATACAGTATATACAAATATATACATATATATATAAACCATGTTACGAAAAGTAATTAGTAAGTACAATTTAAAAATAAAAACAAGAGGAGTATGATGTAGGGCAGTAGAAGTATAAAGAGGCAGACAATGTTAGTAATCAAGTACTGCAAAATGATATTTAAGTACAGTACGTGAGTAATATACTTAGTCACCATCGAATTTATAATTTACATCTGCACACACACACCACACACACACACACACACGAGTTTGGGGTCAGACACATGCTAAGCAAACACATCGACATACTCTTATCCCCATAGTCATGTGATTTACATGGAAAGCAACACACACACACACACACACACACACACACACACACACACACACACACACACACACACACACACACACACACACACACACACACACACACACACACACACACCACACACACACACACACACACACACACACACACACACACACACACACACACACACACACACACACACACACACACACACACACACACACACACACACACACACACACACGAGCGAGTGTTTCCTGGCCCTTTGCTCCTCTCTCAGGGAGTCTTACCAAACTCTCGTCTATCCGAGATCCACCCCAGATCTGCCTGGAGACGTATCACTACATCGCTGTCCTTTCCTACGGGACAATCCTTCCGCAACATTGTGTGCCAATCAGCCACGACCTGATTGGGCGGACTGGGAATAACGAAAGCCGTGTAATTATTGGGAAGACAAATCCAACCATCAGGGATACGTGTGTTGAAAAGCCAGACACGTGGGCGCATGGCATGCTGGGACCACCTGTTGCGCAACACGTGTCAAGGCTTCAGAGGAAACAATGGTTTTGACTGCGCTTCGGGTTTTCGGGGTCATGTATCCAAACGCTTGTGCCAAGTGTGTGAGAGAAGAGCAATGAACACCACGTTAAAGCAAACGTCAAAACGGCACACACACACTTACTGCTAATCGTCACTTTTATCTAAAAAAAAATCCTTTGGGTGCCCTTTAAATAAATATACTATACGATCATCAAGTATCCCAGGACATAGTGTTAGTCTTTCCAATTCTCTCCTTTGGTGCGACCATTGCCACTTCTCCCTTATTCTTCTTCCCTTAACCGTTACTCCGGTTCCACGAGGGACTTTGAAGACCTTCGAGGCGACACATGGAAACTTGCACATTAAACACGTGGCGCTGAAAGGCCTCTCCATTTCAAGCGTGTTGAGGTTTTATTGCATTCTGGTCCGCTGAGGCAACCGCCGTTAAACATTAGCGTCGTCCACTATTTGAAAGTCCTCCCTTAGTGATCGTTGCGTTCGCAGCATGGTGGACGTGGACAGCGAAACCACATTCTACTATTCCTGCTAATCATCTCGTTGTTTCTTCCAGATGTAAATGACATCATGTTGTCCCCGTTAAGTATCTCGATATGAAGCAATCCTGCTTCACTGCATGACATTCTTTATACTCCATACGCAAACAGCAATAAAAAGGTTTTAACAATGTTTTTGATCAATTCTCAACGACCACGGATTGTTATATGTGTCACACGAATTCACCGTAACTCCACATCCCTGGAAGGTGACTGCAGCTCTCTCGTCTCGGTGCACACAGCCACATGCTTCGCAGGAAGCAGGAGAGGAAACGCCGGGACGCGGCTTGTTTGCCCGTGGGTGGTTTCCGTTTCGTGACATGTCTGAACGGAAAAGGGTGCCGATGTGTGGTTTCACTGTCACACAAAGCTATGCGGTTCTCGCTGACACAGATCGGTATCACGACCCTCTGGCTGCAGACGCGCTGAACGCTTTATCTCGTGCCGTTTATATCGCGAACGACTCGGCAGCTGAAACAAAGCCCTCACCACAACGAGATGGAATCAATCTAAAGACATGCATCAGTGTTGAAGAGTGCAGTTGGGACATCCAGAAGGTCATTAGAGCTTCGACATACTTGTGGGCGGTGTAATGCGTGCCAACCATGCATGCGGCCGGTTGCAGACGCCCCTGCTAGATGTGTACGTTCTCATTTGAGCCTACTAGTTATGTTTCTGTTAATAACTCGTATTAGTCAAACTGGGACCCTCTCTAACGTTTCTTGCCGTTGATTGCACACGGTCTTGTTTACACCAGGGAGAAGCTAATCCGGCTAAAGCAGGTTCACATGATGTTCAGAACAACGGCTATCCCCACCGAATCTGGAGGAAGACACAGAGGATGCTGGGTAAACCAGAGCAAACAAGGAGGAGGAGGAGGGAGGAGGAGGAGGAGGAGGAGGAGGGAGGGCTGGGTCCAGATGTAAATAAGCCGTGTCCCCCCCCCTCGTCGTAA
>CM070434.1:5565725-5575725 GCA_036324595.1 Champsocephalus gunnari | reverse complement strand
TCAGAACTGATATTCGCTTTGACTTCAACATCGTCACCAAATGTGGAAAGTCTTCATATATCATTAATATCCAATTGGAAACATGAAACTGTGTAGATTGCAGATTAACTCCCATCTTCACATGCTTTCTTTTCCTTTCTTACGGCCCGTCCACACGGCGGCGTGCGTCGAAGCTTCAACGCTTCTTCCCATTCACTTTGGGGTGACGTCACGCTTTGCCGAACTGCATTGTGGTTCCGTCGCTTCGCTTCGCTCGCTTCAAAAGCTGAGAAAAGTTAAACTTTTGAAGCTTCGACGGAAGCGTCAGCCAATCGAATCATATGCCAGTACAAGCTCTAGCCAATCAAACCGCGTGCTTGTGTGTCCGGGGCGGGAGATCCATGGGATTGGTTGTTGGTCGAGTTTCAGACACGCTCACCGGCAAGCTTCAACGCACGCCGCCGTGTGGAAGCAGCGTTATCCATTACTTGAACATCAAGAAACGTGTATTAAAGCTTTTCTGTTAAACCTATATGTTCTTCTCCCGGTCAATGAAGTCTTCACTGTTTTGAGCTCGGGAGATGATTCATATCCAAATTGGTAAACGATTACCAAACTAAGTCTTAATAGTTTCGCTCCAATAACTTCTTTAAAACGCTTCTTTGCATTTTCATTAAAACACGTGTTCAAAAGCATGTCTGTAAAACCCAAAAGCTCTACCCCGTCAATGAACTCTTCCACTGTAAGGTGTCCTTGAGAGCTTTGAAAGGCGCCCATAAATAAAATGCATTATTATTATTATTACTGTGTTTAGAATTGAAAAAGTGACTTGTTCGGTCAGGTTTTTTAATCTTAATCCTCTCTAAATCTAAACACATTCCACTTAAACCACCTGAAGTGTCATGTGACCGTGAGTTCCTGGCTTGGAAGTGGTGGCAAATGCATCTTTCTGAAGCATCCTTTAAGTAATTACCCAATCGTATCCGAAGAAAGAAGACGATTGATATCAGTCCTTTCGATAAATTGATCAACCATTGCAGCGTCGGAGCGGCAAGTGTTGAGTTTTAGCACATTTCTGAAAGTCTGAAAGTCCTGGTGCTGGATGCAACACTGATTCAGATGAAATGTTACCTCAAACCACGGTCCCTGCCGAGGCTTAATTCTTCCTGTAAGCTGTCTTGATTTTGTTGATTTAGCAACTTGAAGAATACCTCAGGGGCGGATTTGTGGAAACGGATACATGTTTGTTGGATTAGGGTTCTCAACAGCGCGCCAGAAGTCAACACTCCTCATGCAGACATCAAAGAGACATGACAAGAAATCTATGAATATATTTAGTTTTCCCACGTCCTCATCTGTCTTTGAATGTTGCATGGGTCGCTGTCAGTGAGTTCATCACCCGGACTATGTAATTCTAAACAGCTGTTTATGTGTGGATGTCTATGCATGTAATCCTGTGTATATGCGGTGCGTACGGGTGTGTGTGTGTGTGTGTGATCCTCTCCCAGACTGACGTTAACCCCACACACACCACAGCACACAGACAGACGCTTGTTGATTCCTGGATTCCTCTCTCTAATCTGCTACCGCTGCTGTGGTTTACAGCAGACAAACTGACGGGGCGCTGCAGGGAAATGGCTCTACATGACATGTTTGTTTCCAATCCATCGAGGGATTAAGAACGAATAAATAGGCCCCGTCCTTCTCAGGTGATGCTTCTACACACACACATCGCCTGCAACTCTTACATGTGGTCATGGTTGATCCAGCAATAAGCAGTGTTTTAGTTTGATCCCATCCCAAGGTCGACTGGTTTTCCAGTAAAAGCATGTTTGGCAGAGGTGCACGGTCTCCTGTCAATAACTCTGTGGGTGGAGGTTTTTACTAGCTCTCGGTGTGTGTCCTGTTGGGTAAATGTGTGTGTGTGTTTGCTTCTTTGAATATTTTGCTCTCTGTACAAATGTCAGGACTGCTTTCGCTGGAGAGTTCAAGCCCATTTGTTTAGGGTTACAAGTATGAAGAGTGTACAGAGGTGGGAAGTAGTGGAGTACAAATACTTCGTTACTGTAATTAAGTAAATTTTTCTGGTATTCTTACATGTTGAACCCAAATACCTGTACTTTCTACTTCTTACATGTTGAACACAAATACCTGTACTTTCTACTTCTTACATGTTGAACACAAATACCTGTACTTTCTACTTCTCACATGTTGAACTCAAATACCTGTACTTTCTACTTCTTACATGTTGAACACAAATACCTGTACTTTCTACTTCTCTCATGTTGAACCCAAATACCTGTACTTTCTACTTCTTACATGTTGAACCCAAATACCTGTACTTTCTACTTCTTACATGTTGAACTCAAATACCTGTACTTTCTACTTCTTACATGTTGAACCCAAATACCTGTACTTTCTACTTCTCTCATGTTGAACTCAAATACCTGTACTTTCTACTTCTCACATGTTGAACCCAAATACCTGTACTTTCTACTTCTTACATGTTGAACACAAATACCTGTACTTTCTACTTCTTACATGTTGAACACAAATACCTGTACTTTCTACTTCTTACATGTTGAACCCAAATACCTGTACTTTCTACTTCTCTCATGTTGAACACAAATACCTGTACTTTCTACTTCTAACATGTTGAACTCAAATACCTGTACTTTCTACTTCTTACATGTTGAACTCAAATACCTGTACTTTCTACTTCTTACATGTTGAACTCAAATACCTGTACTTTCTACTTCTTACATGTTGAACACAAATACCTGTACTTTCTACTTATTACATGTTGAACTCAAATACCTGTACTTTCTACTTCTTACATGTTGAACTCAAATACCTGTACTTTCTACTTCTTACATGTTGAACTCAAATACCTGTACTTTCTACTTCTTACATGTTGAACTCAAATACCTGTACTTTCTACTTCTTACATGTTGAACTCAAATACCTGTACTTTCTACTTCTTACATGTTGAACCCAAATACCTGTACTTTCTACTTCTTACATGTTGAACTCAAATACCTGTACTTTCTACTTCTTACATGTTGAACTCAAATACCTGTACTTTCTACTTCTTACATGTTGAACTCAAATACCTGTACTTTCTACTTCTTACATGTTGAACCCAAATACCTGTACTTTCTACTTCTCACATGTTGAACTCAAATACCTGTACTTTCTACTTCTTACATGTTGAACTCAAATACCTGTACTTTCTACTTCTTACATGTTGAACTCAAATACCTGTACTTTCTACTTCTTACATGTTGAACCCAAATACCTGTACTTTCTACTTCTTACATGTTGAACTCAAATACCTGTACTTTCTACTTCTTACATGTTGAACTCAAATACCTGTACTTTCTACTTCTTACATGTTGAACCCAAATACCTGTACTTTCTACTTCTTACATGTTGAACTCAAATACCTGTACTTTCTACTTCTTACATGTTGAACCCAAATACCTGTACTTTCTACTTCTTACATGTTGAACTCAAATACCTGTACTTTCTACTTCTTACATATTGAACTCAAATACCTGTACTTTCTACTTCTTACATGTTGAACCCAAATACCTGTACTTTCTACTTCTCACATGTTGAACTCAAATACCTGTACTTTCTACTTCTTACATGTTGAACCCAAATACCTGTACTTTCTACTTCTTACATGTTGAACCCAAATACCTGTACTTTCTACTTCTTACATGTTGAACTCAAATACCTGTACTTTCTACTTCTTACATGTTGAACTCAAATACCTGTACTTTCTACTTCTCACATGTTGAACTCAAATACCTGTACTTTCTACTTCTTACATGTTGAACTCAAATACCTGTACTTTCTACTTCTTACATGTTGAACTCAAATACCTGTACTTTCTACTTCTTACATGTTGAACTCAAATACCTGTACTTTCTACTTCTTACATGTTGAACTCAAATACCTGTACTTTCTACTTCTTACATGTTGAACTCAAATACCTGTACTTTCTACTTCTTACATGTTGAACACAAATACCTGTACTTTCTACTTCTTACATGTTGAACACAAATACCTGTACTTTCTAGGGATGTAACGATATATCGAATATCGCGATAAATAAATGTCTCAATACCGTTTTTTAATTTTTTTAAATAAATAAAAACCTTTCTTCAACCAGATGGTTCTATTGAGATAATCGATCTCTTTTTAAAGGGAGACCTGTCCAACATGGCAGCAAGTAGGTAAGTAGGCTACAACATGATCACAAAACAACAGATAACACAAAAGGACATCGTATTTACAGGGCTACATGTACAGACCTAGAGACATTGACAAGTACCAACAGTATATTTATATCTCTGTCAATAAGCCTCACCTTCTTGGCAACAGCTGTATTGTTGTTGAAGTGGTGGAGAGACAATGCACAGTTTGACCCACTGCTGTCCCCCATGGCCAAAGCATATCTCTGTCCCAGCAACATCAGTACCAAGCGAGAGTTTTCTCCACAGCAGGGGATTTTGCAAACGCACAAACATCCCAGCTTCTACCTGGACATGCTCATATACCTGAAAGATAGCCTCGATGATGCTGAGTGAGTGAGTGAGAGTTGAGTTACTTAAAAAACTCGAAGACGATGGATATACAATAGTTCTAGAGAGCAGAGCGTTATTCCAGTGTTTATGACATGTTGGAATAATCTGCCGCTCAGGGACAAGCGTGGGTTGAAGAGATGGTTTCTGCAAATGGAGAAACAGCCGCTCTGCAACCGGATGTTTCTCATGAAACAGGAAGTGAACGGGGTCATCTGAGCTAATGAGGTTTCCCCCAAACAAACATGTCCAAATCATCACAGAAGCTGTAGTCTCTGACGATAAGTCTACGGCAGAAAAGTCAGATAAACCCACATTTAAACCTCGTACCTGTTCACCTCATTATGCTAAATGATTTGTGTTTGTAGATAGCATGCACGTTTAGCTAATGTTAACAGCTCAGTCAAAGGTTTGGGATGTGTGGGAGTTTACTAAGCCCCCGGGGAATTGAAGCACATCTTCATAGTGGCCAAACGGTGGTACTACACTTCTGTCTGTGTCAGTTCGAGGTTATTTGGGCTTAAAAAGACTTTTCCCATTGACTGACATTGGGAAAGAGACTTGTTTTTTGTTTTTATATATGTGAATCAGCTACCTAGGACACATACTTGAATAGCGCTTATTTAAAACACAAGATCCGTAAAGTTATCAAATTCTAAAAAGCTGAATCCAGAGTTATATACGCCTCAGCCGAGAGTGGCTGCGTCGGAGCAAATTGGAGGCGGAGCTTAACGGTACGTCCACACAGCAGTTTTTCAAAAATCTTGAATATCTTGGAGCTGGGCGTGTCTGACAGCTTGGGGATTTTTTGCGAGCAACGCGACCAACAACCAATCACATGAATCTCCCGCCCCCGACATACAAAGCAAAAAACCCCGGGGATTTTATGCGAGCAATATATATATATATATATATACTCCCCAAACAGGTGAAAACCCACCAGTTTCCCCCCCTGTCTCTGCCCCCTCCCTCCATGCCCTGGTTCCTCCGGTTTGTATCCCGTTAATAGTTCTGGTCGTAAAGAACCGGGTGATTTGCTACCGTAACTTCTCGTTTGGAATATGAGGAAATGAACTGCGGTCTGGTTCTCCCTGCTCACACGCGGTTTGATTGGCTAGCGCTTCTACTGTCAGATTTGCATAAACGTGTTTGATTGGCCGGCGCTTCCAGCTCAGCTTCAAAAGTTGAACATTGCTCAACTTTTGAATCCTGGACATCCTGGAAATCTTCGCTTCGCTCCCCCACAATGCAGTTCGGCGAAAAGCGAGGCAAAGTGACGTCATCCCCATTCAAAGTCAACGGGCAGAGAAGCGGTGGAAGATTCGCCTAAAGCTGCTGTGTGGACGTACCGTAAGGAAAACACAAGTGTGCATGCTCTATGGAAGATGATGTGGGTATTTTTGTTTAACCACACACACACACACACACACACACACACACACACCCTTTCTAAGAGTTTTCTACCCTATTTGTTGGGTATGACATATCTTATTTACCAGACTAAGATCCTTCATTGACTGCATAACATTTGACCTGGTGGGATGCCATCATAGGGTCAATGACTTTTCGAAATCGCATCCACGACATCCGCTTTAAATCCTCCACGGTATGTGACTCGTGACAATAAATGTAGACTGGAAGGTGTGTTGAAGTGCTCACTTTGCCAGGACATGAACTCCATGAATGAAAACATGAAGCTGTGTGTAACGGCGCGTCACCCGACACAATGTTCCTGATCCTGTTCCAAGCCCACTTACAATTATAAAAACGTTTTGTTTCTTTGTGAACCTGATCGACCTGTTCTTTCAACTGACTTCATAATTAAGTTTAATTATATGTCATTATATATATATCAATTAATTCAACTCGCATTCAAGCTTGAAGTGACATGAATATCAGCACAGGTGGATGCATTTAAAGTTATCGTAACAGTTACAAGCAATCATCCGTATTATTCCAGCCCAGAACGATATCTTAATGATTTGATTATAGTTATTGATGCATGTTTCGTCGCTTTCCTTTTGCAGCTGGTTAAGTAGGACATTATAGATGTTATTATATATTTAATGCTGGGTGAATTTCCCTAATGGATCCCTACAGTTTAATCTCAACCTATAATAAACCGTGATTCATTGTGTGTTGATCATACTGTGTATTATTAGGCTTGACGTAATTCAAGTTCATCAAATACATTTAGTGGAGTCAAAAGTACTCTGAATTGAAGTGCAGCAGAAGTATAAATAATCAGAAAATGGAAATGGCCCTATTCTGCATGTTTTAAGGTTCACTGTGACATGTTTACACGCTACAGGAAACCCCAAGAGCTACATAGGGCCTCTTTAACTTGAGGAAATTGCACTTAAAGGCCCCATGTCATGCGTTTCCGGTTCTCACCCGTCCCCTTGTGTTATGAAGGTTTCTCTGCATGTGAACGGTCTGCAGTCACAACCCCTCAAAGCACACCCTGTAGCGAGTACAGCTCTAACACCGAGAAGCCCTGCCTGCTGCCCCAGAACGCCTCGTTGGACATTTCTCTCCATGTTGTTCTTCCCGGTCACAGTGACGTCTCGCACGCACACACACACTCACTCAGCCTTATCTTTTCTCAGCCGCGGCTCGTGTGTGTGTGTGTGTGTGAGCTCAGGCTGAGTTCCGCGGTGTCTCGCTGTCCCGCAGACCCCACGCAGCAACCAGGGAAGCGACACCAGTAATAGAGCTCGCACTGTCCGCTCCTCGAGCCTCAAAGGGCGGAGCAGCGAGCCCCGCAACGTCCCGCCAACACGGCGCCCAGACCCCACGCGGCATTCTCACCTGCTTGTCCTTACTGGTGTCACTTCCTGGTTGCTAACACACGCCATTGTAACACATAATCACTGGTGTTCCGCTGTAACGGTGGTGGACTCATCAGAACAGAGTGGGCGAGCTGACCAATCAGAGCACAGTGGGCTCACAGCAGGCCGTTTAGGACAGAGAGTGAATACACAAACCTCAACAATGGAATTATGATCCGTAGAAATGGCCGTGACATGGGACCTTTAAGAGTAACTATATATTACTCTCTACCGCGGGCGTTTTGTCTGTCTCTGTACATTCCTCCAACATCACATTCAGACTGATCTCATCTCCTGATGTGCCCAAACAGCCGTCAGACAGAAAGGTCCAGACAGGCCGCTGCTCAGCGGGGAAACCAGCGGGAGACGTTTAAATCAAGTGAGATATTAAGACGTGGATTTGACAGGTGCTGTGCGTCGGCGGTTAGGATCTTCTGTGTGGTCGTGTCACTCGTGAGAAACTGCTGCTTCAATCAGAATGTTGTGAGATAAAGATCATATATCAAATCTGGGGCAGCGCACTGCAGCTCAGCCTCGTTCGACATGAAGGCAGCAAGATCTCCAACGATGATATTGATTTGCATTTGAGTGTGAGAGGGAGTTTTGCCCTTTGAGTTTAGGAAAGTTAAACATGTCGGTGAGTTGCCTGTGGCCTGTGGGCTCAATTTAATACGCCGTCTTTCAGCGTCAGTGACTCGTTCCTCTGCTCGATGGAGACAGAGATAGAAGACAACGGTTTATTATGTTACAATGCTTAAGAGAGCGTGACATACTACACGAAGACCAACAGCCCTATTTCCTTGATAACTTGTTAAACAATGCAGGGCTTGTCAAGATTATGATATTTAGAGTCCACATAAACAGCCGGGGAAGGTCCAGAGTGTTTGACCACAACCCAGGCCAATTAGACAATCAGATGACCAGTCAGATAAACAACCGGCCAATGGGAGGACAGAGGGCAAATAAGCCCATTATCAACCGATCAATCAAACAGCTGACTGACGCAAACAATACGCCTTCAAACTTTGTTTCATTCGTCTTACTGCAGCTGCAAAAGAAACAGTTCTAATGTCTGCTCACTTTGTTTGATAGGAACAGATCCGTTTAAACTCAAAAGCAAATCAGCATTCGGGGCTGATACCACAGCTGCTCGAAGGGGTGGTTTTTGGTTGGGCTTGCTGAGGCATGCCGTCAATGTTTGTGGCAAATGGATCAATATTAAGTCAATTAATAGTCTGATGCCCCGGCCACACGAGGACGAATTCGGCCGTTTGCGTTTCTGTTTAGTGTCATATAGACCGTTCGGCCACACGAGGACGACCAAATACGGCACTAAACGACTGAGGAAACGATAACGGGTCCCAAGGTGGATAGAAATGCATACGCCACTCTCTGGGGGGTCAAACGGCTCCGTGTGTACGCCCTATCCGAACATTTTCAGATCACTGATAGTGATTGCGCAATAGCCCCGCCTCTCCCCACCTCTTCTGCTCACCTCCGCTCACCCCGCGCCATTGCTGAAGTGTTTCGCCACCAACAACAACAACAATGGCGGATCGCAGAGTTGCTATCGTGCTCCGGACGCTATTGATCATGCTACAGTTGTTTGTGCAACATCTACAGCAATAATGATGAGGCAATAGCCCCGCCTCTCCCCACCTCTGCTCACACCCCGTCAAAGTTAACCCTAACCCTAACCCTCGGCTTGGCAACTGCAAGGTCACCAGTTCAAGTCCCGGCAAGACCAAGTGCTACCGAGGTGTCTCTGAGCAAGGCACCGTTCCCCACACTGCTCCCCAGGCGCCGTTCAAAATGGCTGCCCACTGCTCCTAAACACTAGGATGGGTTGTAATGCCTCTGACACTTTCCCAGTACCAATAATGTTTCTTTAAATTGCTCGTATTGTCCACCTACACTCTAAAGCGCACACATATGCAATTAAAAATGGTATGAAAACAGATCAAAACATATTGTCATAACATTTACAAGCAGCGTTGGGAAGTAGTGAACTGCATGTCTGCTGTTGCACTTCTTACCGTGTGAATAATAATGAATATAATAATATTGATAATAATCTTTATTTAGATAGCATGCAGCCCAGATACAAAGATAAAAAGAGTGAGGAACATAATTAAAACAAGTTATAACAATAAAAACAGTGATACAGCTAAGACTTCCCCAGATTAGAAAGACAGGATATTGACTTCTAAAAGTCCAATGGGTCTTTCCAGTTTGCTTTGGGGCCATGAAGACAGCAAGCAGGCTCCCAAGACGTCTCGTGTAATACTGTCGGTACTGCTGAAAGAAATGCATCGGAGGATCCAAGTGTCCTTGAAGTGACTGGAAGCTTTCCCAACACTGATTGTAGGTGCCGTAATATTACGTCAGGACAGCAGTGGCCTGCCAACGCACTCCAATCCACTGTGCTAGTGCACCCGATGAACAGTTATATACCTCCAACCAAACATCCAACATCGTTTGAAAAGACCACCACCGTGTCTCCAGTCGTACCTCCATGAATACAACGTGTAGTTGCGATGTGATGACGTGCGGAGGGCGGTAACCATGCAACAGTGACGCGTACACATATCTGTGTTC
>CM070434.1:5455725-5560725 GCA_036324595.1 Champsocephalus gunnari | reverse complement strand
CATACACGCAGGGGCGCCGTAAGGGGGTGAAAAGTTAGGATGATTCTAAGGGCCCTTGACTGACAGGGGCCCCAAAAAATGTTAGAACATTAAGAAAAAATGTTAAAGTAACCTTTCATCAATCATCAATAATTAACATTAATATAACGTCATATTGATGATGTATTCACTAAACTTATGATTCATTTAACTTATTTTCTTCCAAAAATTAATTATCCAAAACATCGAACACCCCCCTCTATTTACATGTAATGGTTTGGTCCTGCCTCCAAACGGGTGTGGTTAGCATTGTGCTTGGTTGGCGTGGCCTGGGTCTGGTGGTGGGGCCCAATGTGATATCTTTTCATGGGGTCCAAAATCCCTGGTGGCGCCCCTGCATACACGACAATGAAACCGTGCTTACGATACACGCTGGCTTCCAATGGCGGCTCATATCAAGACACACTCATCTTTTCACTGACCACACACACACACGGTCACACACACACACGGTCACACACACACAGCCTGGATGTCAGAGGCTCGTTCTCTCAGCACCTAGACGCCTGTTCCAGTCCACATACCCCAACTCAACGTGAGCACACCGCCGGGTATTGTAACATCGTCAGTGATGAATTGTAAGCAGAAAAACATCACTTTCTCGTCCCGTTATTGGTCATGTTTCTGCTCCTTTAATGGACGCATCCCATTCAAGATGAAAGGAATGTTGTGAATTAACTTTCACAAGGTTTTATAAAAAGCAATCTCTGCACGAGGTCCATTGAGCATCCCTTCTGCAGCTTTCAACTGGATCACACCATCTCTATTTCACTTGGATTTAAAGGTGGGGTAGGTAAGTTTGAGAAACCGGCTCGAGATCGCTAGAATTTGAAAATACACAACCGGAGAAAATCTGCCACTTCCTCTCAGAGCCCCTCCTCCAACACACACGAACGCGCACATGACCAACGAGGGCACGAGATAAGTGTGTGCCCCGATGGAAGGCTGACAGGCAGGTAGGCCATTGTACTTTTTACAGTATCACGGCTTCTACAGATGACATGTTGTTATGGATTTGTTGTCAAAGCACTTCAGATATTCATTGCTATCGGGATGTTAAGAGCATTCCATGGAATATAACAAAAAGTGTATCTCGAGCCGGTTTCTCAAACTTCCCTACCCCACCTTTAAGGGATTTGCATCGGATATTTTTAGTATCTATCGGCAGCGTTCTATCTGGATGGAGGTCAGCACACCCCACGTGTGGCGAAACAGATCAAAGTCAAAAGCAGCAATAACTCATATCGCCACCTAACACAGCGCCCGTCTAAACAAGTCCATACCACGTCAAGTGTATGCTATTTAATTAACATTCTCAACCCAATTAGGAGAACAATTATGTAAGTACTCGCACAGAAGCTCAGCGATGAATAACTTTCATCAAAACATATTTTAGCAACCTAAAAGTAAAAGTAAATATCAGCAATATTTTACTCTATATTTTGAATATATATTTAACCTCGCTATCAGACAGCCCTTCCCAACGTGGATCTTTTTGATCTATGCTCCCTTCAAAGCCACCAAACCTCCTTATTTGTGAAATTGTGACTCAGGTTATTTCAACCTGAGCTTTCCCTCGTCAACAAAGTCTGTCTGTCAGCAAAGTGAAGCTGGGAAAACATTGTGAATATTGCAATTATTGATTTCTGGTGGCTAAAATACAGCAGCATTTCTTTGTTTCCTAAAACCTAGGCTTGTTGCAAACATTTATTATATCTTGTACACTAGTTATACATCCAGACTATCCATTGAAGGCGTCTAAGATATGGGATGTGCTATCCATGGTGCTGAAGCCAGGTCAAACGGGTACACGAACCAGGTCGGCAGGGTCACTGATATCAAAGTGGGATAACCTGATCATTGAGATGCATTTAAAAGTGGGATTTGACGAGACGACATGGATGGGAGATGGATTACGACGGCCTTTATATTAGTTCTGAATGTGCAGATGGGTGTGTCCTCCGATGGCTGGTCGACCTACACACGTTCACACAGACAGTCTGGCACACACACACTCCGATGATAGCTCATGGTTACAGTAATAGCCTCCCGCTATCTCACGCCCATGCGTCTGCAGCGTAGCCCCTATAAATCTCACTCTGTTATTGTTTTAATAACACTAATGTTAGCGTTAGCCAAGTGGTAAACCCGTCAGACATCAAGAGACGGAGACATGTGAGCTACATCGGGGGGAAGACAGAAGGGCGAGGACCAAGCCTGTGAAAATAGCTACTCTTGCTGACTCAGCAGAGGAGTGCGTGTGCGTGTGTGTGTGTGTGCGTGTGTGTGTGTGTTTGTGTGATGGTATGTGTAGATTTACATGTGTGTAAGCGTGCGAAACGCTAAGCAACCTGACGGCACATAACAAGGCTTCCAGCTGTTCTGTAAAACGTCCATTTCCTCCAAACCACAGGGCCCCATAAAGCCGAGCACCCATAGTGCAGCTAATGGCATTCGATCCTATAGTCATGCCTCTGGTGCTGCTTATTGGGGGGAAACACCCTGGTGTATTTTCCAACACATGACTTTGTTTTTCTGAATCAACAGCTCCACCTCTTCGCTGTGAAATCCTGTCTGATGCGGCGGAGGAGACGTTATTAAAGCTCCACCAGACCGTCATGGAATATGTGAAGGCATGCCGGCAGGAGCGAAAACACAAGTCAGCAATGCATTGTATTCCCTGTAATGGTTCAAACCCATGCTCCGACATGGATGGGCCATTACTTTCATAGCGCCCTGTGTTCTTACATGTGTGAGCAATAAAACAAGCCGGTAACTTCTGCACAAGGGCCAAATGGGCCTACTTTATTAGACTGCAGCAAGCGAGTGAAACCTCTTTCTGTGTGTGTGTGTGTGTGTGTGTGTGTGTGTGTGGTCTAGCATTACTATACTTGTGGGGACCTACATCTGTTTACATAGTCACGTGTGGGGACTCGCCTCCCTTATGGGGACAAATTGGAGGTCCCCATAAGGGGGATCATTAATTTTAGGGTGAAGACTTGGTTAGGGTTAGGCATGTGTTGTTATGGTTACGGTTTGGATAAGTCTCCAGGAAATGCATGTAAGTCAATGTAATGTCCCCTGAAGTGATGTATACATGGTACGTGTGTGTGTGTGTGTGTGTGTGTGTGTGTGTGTGTGTGTGTGTGTGTGTGTGTGTGTGTGGGGGGGCGTGGGTGGGGGTCCAGTGCACGCCAAGCCTTCCCATAATGTTTACTGACACAACACATTTTAATGGTTTCTGTTCAGAGCCAAGCATTGGGAAACCAAGCGACTTCTGAAGGCACTCCATTGTTTACTCTCATGGCTTCGGCTATTTCAATCTGAAGCTGAGGAGCGCTTTGGGCACCACAGCTGTTTGTGCCGTTGCAAAACTGCAAGTGCAAGTATTGTTTATTTGCAAGAAACATTCTTCTTGGTACGAATGGTCCCAAAAGGTATTATAGTTTTCCAGTAGTGGAAGAAGAACGTAGTAGAACATATTCTGCTCAATGTAGGTTTAGGCATATCAGTGTGTAGTGTCTCTACTTTAAAGAGTCCTCTCCTGCTGATGTTCAGGTGTATATCAGTTGTCGTGTCTCTACTTTAAAGAGTCCTCTCCTGCTGATGTTCAGGTGTATGTCAGTATGTAGTGTCTCTACTTTAAAGAGTCCTCTCCTGCTGATGTTCAGGTGTATATCAGTATGTAGTGTCTCTACTTTAAAGAGTCCTCTCCTGCTGATGTTCAGGTGTATATCAGTATGTAGTGTCTCTACTTTAAAGAGTCCTCTCCTGCTGATGTTCAGGTGTATATCAGTATGTAGTGTCTCTACTTTAAAGAGTCCTCTCCTGCTGATGTCTCAGGTGTATATCAGTATGTAGTGTCTCTACTTTAAAGAGTCCTCTCCTGCTGATGTTCAGGTGTATATCAGTGTGTAGTGTCTCTACTTTAAAGAGTCCTCTCCTGCTGATGTTCAGGTGTATATCAGTGTGTAGTGTCTCTACTTTAAAGAGTCCTCTCCTGCTGATGTTCAGGTGTATATCAGTATGTAGTGTCTCTACTTTAAAGAGTCCTCTCCTGCTGATGTTCAGGTGTATATCAGTATGTAGTGTCTCTACTTTAAAGAGTCCTCTCTTGCTGATGTTCAGGTGTATATCAGTATGTAGTGTCTCTACTTTAAAGAGTCCTTTCCTGCTGATGTTCAGGTGTATATCAGTATGTAGTGTCTCTACTTTAAAGAGTCCTCTCTTGCTGATGTTCAGGTGTATATCAGTGTGTAGTGTCTCTACTTTAAAGAGTCCTCTCCTGGTGATGTTCAGGTGTATATCAGTGTGTAGTGTCTCTACTTTAAAGAGTCCTCTCCTGCTGATGTTCAGGTGTATATCAGTATGTAGTGTCTCCACTTTAAAGAGTCCTCTCCTGCTGAAGTTCAGGTGTATATCAGTGTGTAGTGTCTCTACTTTAAAGAGTCCTCTCCTGCTGATGTTCAGGTGTATATCAGTATGTAGTGTCTCTACTTTAAAGAGTCCTCTCCTGCTGATGTTCAGGTGTATATCAGTGTGTAGTGTCTCTACTTTAAAGAGTCCTCTCCTGCTGATGTTCAGGTGTATATCAGTATGTAGTGTCTCTATTTTAAAGAGTCCCCTCCTGCTGATGTTCAGCTGTATATCAGTATGTAGTGTCTCTACTTTAAAGAGTCCTCTCCTGCTGATGTTCAGGTGTATATCAGTATGTAGTGTCTCTACTTTAAAGAGTCCTCTCCTGCTGATGTTCAGGTGTATATCAGTGTGTAGTGTCTCTACTTTAAAGAGTCCTCTCCTGCTGATGTTCAGGTGTATATCAGTGTGTAGTGTCTCTACTTTAAAGAGTCCTCTCCTGCTGATGTTCAGGTGTATATCAGTATGTAGTGTCTCTACTTTAAAGAGTCCTCTCCTGCTGATGTTCAGGTGTATATCAGTATGTAGTGTCTCTATTTTAAAGAGTCCCCTCCTGCTGATGTTCAGCTGTATATCAGTATGTAGTGTCTCTACTTTAAAGAGTCCTCTCCTGCTGATGTTCAGGTGTATATCAGTATGTAGTGTCTCTACTTTAAAGAGTCCTCTCCTGCTGATGTTCAGGTGTATATCAGTATGTAGTGTCTCTACTTTAAAGAGTCCTCTCCTGCTGATGTTCAGGTGTATATCAGTATGTAGTGTCTCACTTTAAAGAGTCCTCTCCTGCTGATGTTCAGGTGTATATCAGTATGTAGTGTCTCCACTTTAAAGAGTCCTCTCCTGCTGATGTTCAGGTGTATATCAGTATGTAGTGTCTCTACTTTAAAGAGTCCTCTCCTGGTCCCGGCTCAGACGTGTGAACGCAGACAATAGAGGAATTGTTAGGTCTTTAAACTCCTCTAGCACGCGCCATGGGGCTTCATGGGAGATGATCCGTGTGTGTTCCCAGGGTTTCACTATTTCATGAACATATGGGTTCAGCTCGTGACTTTAAAAGAACAACAAATTAACCAAAGGAAGTGAAAACAAATAAAGCAGATTCAGGCAGTTGGCGCACCCCAAAGTGTTACGATATAAATGTATCATACGGGTTCCCAGCACATAGAAACTGCCGGATGATAACTTGCACATGTTGGGCAATTTGCACAATTAGCATCAGTTGCGTTCATTAGCATTATAGCCTATTCAGACAATAGAAAAGCATTGGTCGATTTGGACCCTTTCGGAGTGGTTTATTGAGGACGCCGAGTCCATTTCTGACATTTTCAGGATCGAAAATTGCAGTTTTTAAAATAAAGTGGCCATATCTGGACTGCTTTTGATGGATTTTGGGTCGATTTGAAAGTTTTAGGGGACTCAAAGCTGCCACTTGGTATGCTAAACATTACAGTCACTTGTTAGACGCTTTTATCCAAAGCGACTTCAATACTGCGGGCAATCCCCACCGGAGCACTTTGGGGTGAAGTGTCTTGTCCAAGGACACAGTGGAATGTTGACTTCAGCGGGATTTGAACCAGATGCCACCGTAGATCAGCGCACTAACCACTGAGCCACAACCTCACACAAACACATCAGAAATGGATGCAGCATCCTCAAGATACCTCCAACACCACTCTGAAAGTGTTCAAATCGGATTAGCCAGCCATCGTCTGCATATGCTAATTGTGCAAGTAGCCCGACATATGCAAGTTAGCATCCGGCAGTTTCTATGTGCTGGGGACCCGGCTATACATTGCTAACACAAAACGTTGGGGTACTCAACATGTCTGTGTTCAATATGCTGGCAGCTACGGGACAGCTAACAAAGAACATGCTCTTTTTAGGTTTTTAGTAACACCGTAATCAGGATACAACTGTAACTTGTATCCTGATTACTTTATCTTCTTATATGTAATCCATTATTATTACATTATTATTACATGTTACATTGTTAGACGCTTTTATCCAAAGCGACTCACATACTCAATACTGTGGGCAAATGAAGTGTCTTGCCCAGGGACACAACGACATGCTGACTGCAGCGGGGTTTGAACCCGTGACCCCCTGATCCGAACACCTACGGACCTACGGAGAACCCACTACGCCACACGCCTACCCATTCCCATCATGCAGTCTGTTTATTCTGCATGATGGCGGTCCAAAGGTCTGCTGCGAGTTAGCAGTGGGCGGCTTTTCTATACAATCCATCTCTGTAATGACATGCTGGTGTTAAATGAAAGATGGTACAACCCTAACCCTAACCCTAACCCTAACCCTAACCCTAACCCTAACCCTAGCCCTAACCCTAACCCTAACCCTAACCCTAGCCCTAACCCTAACCCTAACCCTAGCCCTAACCCTAACCCTAGCCCTAACCCTAACCCTAACCCTAACCCTAGCCCTAACCCTAACCC
The DNA here is from genome assembly GCA_036324595.1 of Champsocephalus gunnari. Taxonomy (NCBI): domain Eukaryota; kingdom Metazoa; phylum Chordata; class Actinopteri; order Perciformes; family Channichthyidae; genus Champsocephalus; species Champsocephalus gunnari. The sequence continues at coordinate 5,553,820 of CM070434.1, read as the reverse complement.
TAGCCCTAACCCTAACCCTAGCCCTAACCCTAACCCTAGCCCTAACCCTAACCCTAGCCCTAACCCTAACCCTAACCCTAGCCCTAACCCTAACCCTAACCCTAGCCCTAACCCTAACCCTAACCCTAGCCCTAACCCTAACCCTAACCCTAACCCTAACCCTAACCCTAACCCTAGCCCTAACCCTAACCCTAACCCTAACCCTAACCCTAACCCTAGCCCTAGCCCTAACCCTAACCCTAACCCTAGTCCCTAACCCTAGCCCTAACCCTAACCCTAACCCTAGCCCTAGCCCTAACCCTAACCCTAACCCTAACCGGTGGCCCGTTCAGTCAAAGCGGTAACGTCACAACACGGGAAACGCTGCTACAAAAGTACTTTTCTTTATTAAAACATACATTACATAAATAAAAAAAAACATTGCATGGAAATCAGATGAAGATTTGACGGGTATGCTACAATCGTGTAGAAGAAACATGATGTCCATATTGCTTTCGGCTAGGCAAGTGCACACAGAATTGTCAAAACAAAATCAAGATACATAAATATGGAATTTAAAAAGAAGCCCCTGTGTTTTAATAACAAAAAGCGTGTCTACTATTTCCTCTAAGTGCTGCATAATGGATGTCACACAGACGAGAGGTCATCTCAACAATGACCCGTCTCCGTACTTCTATAGCTAATAAATAAATATTTAGTGCATATTCCCATCCGCCTCGGTGAAGAGCCACATGAAAAACAAAAGTTAAGTTAAAAGATGAACCCAGGTCAACTCGGCTCCTCTGGTCTAAGGAGACAGCAGTCCATTCGTGTCCTTGATGCTCAGACAGGCCAGCTATCTGCATCCCTTTTTCAATCGTCATAAACATATCAAACACGTGTCCTTTCCTCCTTAGTTCAAAATGACTTTGTCGTGTAATCGCCTCCGATCAAGCAGGAAACTCGTTAGACCGCGACGTGGAGAGAACGTGAGCTTTTGGAGCAAAACTAATCGGTTGCTAAGAAACAGTGGATCTCAGGGTGATGTAACCAGTGGTGGAAAGCAACCAAGTACTTTCACTCAAGTACACATTTGAGGTACTTGTACTTTACCTATTCTTCTAATATACTACATTTTGGAAGCCAGTATTGTACTTTTTACTTGTAGATTTTGGACACACAATAATTAGGAAAAACTGTTAAAATATGATGTTTTGGTAAAGATGAAACCATATTACATTTAGGAACCATATTACATTTAGGACCCTAGCACGAGTGGGTTAGCACAAAATGAATCGGCAGCTTCTTAACTGTGAAGATTTACTGCGTCTGCTTTAGAGTTTTTAAATATCTAATGAGTTTTTTCTGCAACAAGTACTTTTCTTCTAAAACTTTAAGCACATCGTCCTTATCATACTTAAATACTTATGCTTAAGTGTCATTGTCGATGCAGTACTTTTACCTCAAATTGAGTATTTTTAGAGTAGTATTAAATACTTTGCTTAAGTACCATTGTCGATGCAGTACTTTTACCTCAAATTGAGTATTTTTAGAGTAGTATTAAATACTTTTGCTTAAGTACCATTGTCAATGCAGTACTTTTACTCCAAATTGAGTATTTTTAGAGTAGTATTAAATACTTTTGCTTGAGTACCATTGTCGATGCAGTACTTTTACCTCAAATTGAGTATTGTTAGAGTAGTATTAAATACTTTTGCTTAAGTACCATTGTCGATGCAGTACTTTTACTTCAAATTGAGTATTTTTAGAGTAGTATTAAATACTTTTGCTTAAGTGCCATTGTCGATGCAGTACTTTTACCTCAAATTGAGTATTTTTAGAGTAGTATTAAATACTTATGCTTAAGTGCCATTGTCAATGCAGTACTTTTACTCCAAATTGAGTATTTTTAGAGTAGTATTAAATACTTTATGCTTAAGTGTCATTGTTGATGCAGTACTTTTACTTCAAATTGAGTATTGTTAGAGTGGTATCAAATACTTTTGCTTAAGTACCATTGTCGATGCAGTACTTTTACCTCAAATTGAGTATTTTTAGAGTAGTATTAAATACTTTTGCTTAAGTACCATTGTTGATGCAGTACTTTTACCTCAAATTGAGTATTTTTAGAGTAGTATTAAATACTTTTGCTTAAGTACCATTGTCAATGCAGTACTTTTACTTCAAATTGAGTATTTTTAGAGGAGTATTAAATACTTTTGCTTAAGTACCATTGTCGATGCAGTACTTTTACTTCAAATTGAGTATTGTTAGAGTAGTATTAAATACTTTTGCTTAAGTACCATTGTTGATGCAGTACTTTTACTCCAAATTGAGTATTGTTAGAGTGGTATTAAATACTTTTGCTTAAGTACCATTGTCAATGCAGTACTTTTACTTCAAATTGAGTATTTTTAGAGTAGTATTAAATACTTATGCTTAAGTGTCATTGTCGATGCAGTACTTTTACTTCAAATTGAGTATTGTTAGAGTGGTATCAAATACTTTTGCTTAAGTACCATTGTTGATGCAGTACTTTTACTTCAAATTGAGTATTTTTAGAGGAGTATTAAATACTTTTGCTTAAGTACCATTGTCGATGTAGTACTTTTGCCTCAAATTGAGTATTTTTAGAGTAGTATTAGTACCCCAGTAAAGACTCTGAATACTTGTTTCCACCTCTGGATATATCCCCTGTTGTGATAGTCACTCCGATCAGAGACTAACGACTTCCTCGTTCACACGTACAGAACTCTCCAGGAAGACGTTTGCGATCAGTGCCGTGTGCAAACCTGTTGTTTTTATTCTGTTCTAATCCGCTAAGTACAAGCAGATGCTCCGTGTTCCTACCGGACATTTCCTCCAACATTGATAAATCCTTCCTCACTTTGCGTCTCGCCAGCAAACCGACTTCCCAAGTTCCTCCCTCGTGGTTTGTTTAGTCGGTCCATAAACACATCGGTGCTTAAGTCGTAATCTGAGCTGAAATGTATTGAAATGTCACAATACTTAATCTAAAAAAAAGAGTCCAGTGCTATTTTAGATGAATTTAAGAGCCGCGTGTCGGGGACTGAACCGTTTCCATGTCTTCTCTCATCGAGTGCTCCAAGGCTATTTGGTGAAGTACAAAAACAACAAGACACTTTTGATCAACACTTATAAATCACTAACGGTGGTTCTTTGGCAAAAGTTCAGTAGCAAGTCCGCTCCTCTCGTCTCTTAACTCTCAATTACCCAACTTGATCGCCCCGAAATACGTCCCTTCTCCCTCGGGGTCCAGCACCCAGGCGTTGGACACGGTCACGTACAACGCGTCCCCCTCCTCCAGGCGAACCCCTCTTCCTTGCTGGGCGCAGTACATGTTATAGCTGGTGATGTTCCAGCGCATGGTGCTGCCCGTCTTCATCAGAAGCGCCGACTTGCTGTTCTGCTTGATCTTCTCGTGGTACACGTACTGGATGAGCTGCCGGTTGCTGACGTCCACCTGGCTGCCGTCCTCCAGCTCAAGGTTGTAGTAGCGGAAGCAGGTTTTGGCGTAGATGTAGTAGAAACCCGCCTCCTCCACCAGCAGCTTGCCCTTCTGGTAGCCCATCTTGTTGCGGTATCCGTGCAGCTCGTCCCAGTCGATGGTGACGGCTTTGGGCTCGCCTTCTAGACGGAGAGAAGAGACATTTTAATGGACAAGCTTTTAAAGGTTTCCCTATCATGCTATTTTTAGGCATATATTATGGGTCACAGATATATAAAAAAACATGTCTATATCGGACGCAAATGTGGATCAGCTCCGTTGTTCCCCCGTTTTTAGAGATGTGGGTACGGAGGAAAAGAGAGAGGGTTTATTTCCTGCGCTGCGTGGGCTCCCGACACCGGGGACACATGTTGATGTCGAAACAGTGCATTTTGCATGATAGGTCCCCTTTAATAAGCGACACCCCCCTTTAAACAGTCTTTTAATGTTTTCCACACTTCTTTTTTTACATGAAAATGGCTAAACAAATGAAGATGTATTATTATTAATAATACAATAAAGGGCTGTGTTACCAAGGTAACATAACTAATACAAATGACGTGATGTTGCAATTGATGATACGGTGTGATTAAAGGGAATGGTCATTATAATTGTGGTGCAATTATTTAAGAGGATCTGTTCCCGACAATACGTTTTTATTAAGTCTGTAGAATGCGTTTTGCAGGCCGGGACTTCTCTGCAGCTCCACCGTTCAATTCAGATATTTATATACACTAACTTTACTAAATATTGAGCTTAATTCAATTTGGATATTGCTTTCACATTACGATAACATTTTAATTACCTGTGCAGCCCGAATGAAGCTCAGCGCAACTTCAACCACGAAGACCGTCTTTACTCTTCATCTACTATGTCCATGTACTACTCTCTCTCCTCTCAATAAGTGATCGGGGGCGTCACTCCCCAGCTTAACCAATCACTTCGCTCTATTCTCACCAGCCTATCAAAGCGCTCCGCTCACTCCCCTCTGACAGCTGTCATTTCAGGTGAACACTAATTTATTAGTACAATAATATTGGCACTAGTTTAGTCATTTTTAAAATGAAACCCAGCTCGACATCACAAGCTTCCTAAATGTAAAGGTGTTAAATGGTCTATTAAACTGTTACTATAAGTAATATAGTATAAAAGTGCATGCATGGAAACATGTGTTGTAATAATGCAGTTTAGAGGAAGTATCACATGTTCTAACTAGCGGACATTGTATGGTCCTTTAGTTGAACTTTGTCGTCATTGTTAAGTTAGATATTTTGACTTTATACCATATTATTACTTTAAAATCTACTTTTAATATTATGTCAGCAAAATCAGAGTTCCCGTTAAAATAGTTTTCCGCCGGTCAACATGTCGGTTAAAGTTTAAATCTTCCGGACACAATGAGAAAAGCGCCGGTCAAAGGTCTTCTTTGTTATTTATTGAGCTTTAAAACAAATCGATGTTCGATATTAAACTAATTATAGTAGATTAACTACATTATTCAAAAGTGAACAGTAATTTACAACAACACGGAGCTCTCTCCCTCTCCTGACAGCCCGTCAGTCTCACGCAGCTCGCGGATCAGTAATGAGTGACCCGACAGTCAAAACTAAACTTATCTATAACTAGTTACGGTGGTTTGAGAGGTCATTAAAATAGCTACGTGTGATATTCTAACCTGAAGTGTTTTGTTCCGCTCACCGCTGCAGGTGATCAGAGCTGCGTGTCCACTCGCAAGCAGCAGCTGATCTCTCTCTCCCGTCAGACTTCACTCGCGTTTATGTCCATATCGATCAGATCCAGCTAGTTCTAGCTAATGATATGACTACCTGCTTATTAACAGACAACTACACAATAAGTGTCGCTATGCAACCGGATGAGGCCACAAAGTATAGCGCAGCATTATGCATTTGTTTACATGCCCACCGGAACCCCCAGGCATTACCAACAGATCAACGCACAATCAACCCATCCAGGACATCTCTCTCTCCACATTACGTGTTAGACATTAGAGTTGACTATTCCTGTCTGTCACATAAGCAGCGCAACTGATGTGTTATTGCGCTAAAGGGACATTATTTTGACCGGACGAGAGATTTAGATTTGATTTTTGATTTGATTTAGATTTGATATACTTTATTAATCCCTCGTGGGGAAATTGTTTCTCTGCATTTGACCCATCCTAGTGTTAGGAGCAGTGGGCTGCCATTTTGTACGGCGCCCGGGGAGCAGTGTGGGGAACGGTGCCTTGCTCAGGGACACCTCGGTAGCACTTGGTCTTTCCGGGACTTGAACTGGTGACCTTCCAGCTGCCAAGCCAAGTCCCTATCGACTTCGCCACCACCGCCACAATTTAATTTATTTTTTTCAGATTTGCCGGTCTTCAGCACATTTTACCGGTCATAGTCCATTAATTACCGGCTAACGGGAACTCTGGTCAGCAAAATATAGATAGAAGCTTCAGCTGGCAGTTAATAGTTGTAAACATTTAGAAATAACTCGTGTGTGATTAAATCGTTTTCCTTTAGAGAGGCGTGACTCCGCTTGCGTTTTAACAAAGCCAAACAGAAACGGCTGATTGTGACGACAGCCACGTGTTTCTAGCGCTTTCGCTACAGGACGTCAGCTGGACTCACTCTTGGAGAACTCCTGGTGTGCTCTGATCGGTAGATGCGCTGATGGCAGACTCTCTTTTGGATTTTTGCAGCGTCCTTTTTTCCTCGTGTCTCTCAGAGCGTCCAGCACCGGCTCCGTCTGCACTTCCTGCAGAACACACAGAAAGAAACCTGATTTAACACACACACACACACAAAATCCTCTTCTTCATGTCTCTTCTACATCAACATGTGTCCCCTCTTCTTCATGTCTCTTCTACATCAACATGTGTCCCCTCTTCTTCATGTCTCTTCTACATCAACATGTGTCCCCTCTTCTTCATGTCTCTTCTACATCAACATGTGTCCCCTCTTCTCCATGTCTCTTCTACATCAACATGTGTCCCCTCTTCTTCATGTCTCTTCTACATCAACATGTGTCCCCTCTTCTACATCAACATGTGTCCCCTCTTCTTCATGTCTCTTCTACATCAACATGTGTCCCCTCTTCTTCATGTCTCTTCTACATCAACATGTGTCCCCTCTTCTTCGTGTCTCTTCTACATCAACACGTGTCCCCTCTTCTTCGTGTCTCTTCTACATCAACACGTGTCCCCTCTTCTTCATGTCTCTTCTACATCAACATGTGTCCCCTCTTCTCCAGGTCTCTTCTACATCAACATGTGTCCCCTCTTCTCCATGTCTCTTCTACATCAACATGTGTCCCCTCTTCTTCATGTCTCTTCTTCATCAACATGTGTCCCCTCTTCTTCATGTCTCTTCTACATCAACATGTGTCCCCTCTTCTTCATGTCTCTTCTACATCAACATGTGTCCCCTCTTCTTCATGTCTCTTCTACATCAACATGTGTCCCCTCTTCTCCTTGTCTCTTCTACATCAGCATGTGTCCCCTCTTCTCCATGTCTCTTCTACATCAACATGTGTCCCCTCTTCTTCATGTCTCTTCTACATCAACATGTGTCCCCTCTTCTTCATGTCTCTTCTACATCAACATGTGTCCCCTCTTCTTCATGTCTCTTCTACATCAACATGTGTCCCCTCTTCTTCATGTCTCTTCTACATCAGCATGTGTCCCCTCTTCTCCATGTCTCTTCTACATCAACATGTGTCCCCTCTTCTCCATGTCTCTTCTACATCAACATGTGTCCCCTCTGTGGAAAGAGACTCTGAAAGTTTCAGGAACAAAGATTTTCTCTCTTTTTGATCCATTTCTATAAAAACCTGTCTGAAACGAGCTGATCAGATTCTGGCCACTTTATGATGTCATAACGATGTGTTGTCTTGAGTAACCATTAGCCAATCAGCAACCAGGGCCCTTTAAAGCAGGTCAGAGTTGTATTCGTCCTCTCTGCTCTCTGCTCTCTTCTCATTGGACCTTTCAGATAGATTGCACTTCTCACGAGTTTGGCACAGAAACAGTCTCTGGGATTTTGGGCAGCCGCCACGCCGTGTCTGAGCCGGCTGCCATCCTCAGGCGAGACGGAGCACCACCACACACCACACACACACCACTCGGGGGAAAACATGGTTTCCAAGCACGTAAACAGTTCCTGCACCAAGAGATTAAAACAGCAGCCGCCTCCATCTACCATCGAGCCCTCACAACACATCTAAGTTCGGCTTCCACACAACAACGAAGAGATTAGTACAAAGGGACATCGTGACGTCCGCCGCACGGATGAAGCGTCATCATATCCTGAAGGTGTTTCACTCGTCTCTCTGTAATTACCCATGACCTCCTTGCACCGTCATGTCAGCTTAACTCTGAGCCAACCCTTACAACAACACACACACACTCTTATGAGGAGACACACACAGCGCCGCGGAGCACACACACTTCAGAATTAGCACGGTGTTGCAATAGCGCACCTGCGCCGTGCTAATATCACCGTGAAGTATTTATACACAAACCTCAAACGAATCCAGACGCGTCTCGGACTAAGATTAGCACTCTCCTTTCCTTCCACAAACATGTGTACAGCGCAGTGTCTTGGAAGGAGGCGAGAGTAAACACGGCCCTGCCAACACGGTGATTGAGAAGGACCCGACGTGATCCGTCTTGATTCGTGGCGAGACCGCTTTCACCAGCGAGAAGAGCTATTTAGACGAAGGAGCTGAAGCTCGGCAGCGCTCTGATCTGCGCGGTGAGAAACGAGTGAAGGAGCGGCAGAGAAGACGAGAAGCAGACGGGGTGTTGCAGTGTTTCCCGCAGATCTGGAATATACTTGGGCGGGTGGTGGCAGCGGGCGGGGGGGGGGTGCCCGAAAAAATTAAAAAGTTTTAACAACATGTTTATTTATTGACTTTTCATTCCTGTATGATCATTTTGCGCAAAGATGGCACTGTTTGTCAGAGCACTTCATCCTTCTGGGATTTCATGAAGAGCAGCTCCAACGCCTGTGTGTGTGGGAACGCCTCTGGTGCTGGTCCATTAACTGCCAGTGTTTCCCACAGATCTGAAATATACTTGGGGGGGGGAGTGGTGGTAGCGGGGGGGTGAGGTGACGTGCAACAACATTAACCTTTCTGTTGGTCGCTTGTGAGCAGACCCTTCACGCGATGGCAGAGCGAACAGGTTCAGGCAGGGCCCATAATGATAGCCCTACAGTTTAAATCTACTACCCACACATGAACATATGGAAATGGGTTACTATTTAAAAAAATAAATGTATTTATAAATGTATTTAGGAACCTATCCATGTGATTTTTAGTGGGGGTCGACCTCAAATCCTCTAGGGGGTCCAGGGGCATGCCCCCCCGGTAAGATTTTATTTTTTATTTTGGAGTGAAATGCATCAATCTGGTGCATTTTGAGGGAAAAATAAAGAGACTAGATCTATGGAAACACCTATATTAAACAGAACTGTATACATTTCAATAATCATAAAATCATGGCCATAACCAATAACATACCAATATGAAAAAAAGCACTGAAACTTGTTTATTCATTTATTTTTGGTTCATTTATAGTTGTGAGTGTGTCTGTGCTCCTGAATCAGCCTGTGTGAGGCAGGCCACTTAACAGGCCAGAAGGAGGCGAGATCAGTGCAAGGGAGCGAGGGATCATTGTCCACAAGTTAATCGATCGCAGATGGCGTCGTGGTCACGGACAAATAAAAAAATAATTATTTTTAAAAAAAACCTAAATGGGTCGCGAAATATACCTGGGCGGCCGTTAATATACCTGGGCGGCCGTTAATATACCTGGGCGGCCCGCCCAAGTATATTCTATGTGTGGGAAACCCTGTGTTGTTCTACTGAAGACGTTTGATTCGCTGCTTCCTCAACGCAGACATTTTGTTCAAACATCAACGCGTTTTGCTCAATTAAGGAATCAATGGCTATTACTCTTCCATTTCCTTTGGAGCGACCGACCTGAGGATATCCGGGCTGACCTTTTAAAAACTCATTCTTTTATGCGTCTTATTCTATGTTCTATGTGTGTTACTAATGTTCTTATGTTTAGACGCCGTTTCATTCGCTTGCTCTCTGTGGGTTAGGATTTGTATGTGAAATGTATTATTATTATTACTACTTTCATGATTCCAGTGAATCGTAAAGACTTCACTCGAGAAGCCTCGGTTCAATCCCACCTCGACACAGCCACACACACACTGCAGCCTTGTCTCCAGGACGCGCCCTCTCTGGTCCCCATGCTGGAGGACCACAGTGCACGCAGGCCCGCGATCTGCACTCAGATCAGTCAACATTCCCATTGTGCTGAGGAGCGCTCCCCTCACACAGCGCTCAGGCCACCGGAGCAGATCTGTGTTCAGACCTTCTGGTGATCCAGACCCGAGTGTGTGACTCACGATGTCCTCACACACTGACCACAGATCAGGTCCCGTCTCACATCAAAGCGCCGACGGCTCGCTCAAACCCCTGAGCTGTGAGCGGAGGAGAGACGTGTCAGCCTGACAGCTCGTAAAGCCGCGGCCGAGGGGCTGAAGACACAGTGAGACACAGTGAGAGCCTCAGGCCAACGCGGGCTGGGTGGTTTGTGCAAGAAGCCACCCGGGGATACCCGGGGCAAACACAACACGGCACGTCAAAGGACTGGAAGCGGTATGGGAAATCAAACACCAGTGAAGCAAAGCGGTCCTTTTATTCCGTGTTGTTTTACTTCCTGGTTCCTACGGTGTTGCCAAGAGCGTTGCCAAAGAAAGACTTGGTGGGGACTTCCAAAAAAAGGGATAAGAAAGAAAATACATGACTTCAACAATTAAGAATTTATATTCTACAACTCCCTCGTGCGACTGCGATCTTTCGGAGGAGTTCTCCGCGACCGCCGACGCGCCAGAGCGCCACTCATTAATAGTCGGTGCTGTAAACTACTCGGCGACAGGAAGAGAGCAGCTCCTTCAGGAAAACGCTTCTTCGCCCCGTATCAAAACACGGAAGGTGTTGTTGCTGCCTGTGTGACCGGCTGCGGCGTGGTGCTCTGCGGGAGCTGCGGTGTGCAGGGAAAACACAGCCATGGGAAAATCTGGATTTCTGTCGGAGCCCCGTTGCAGATGATAGTCGGTGTTGTTTTGCTACTTTAAGGCGAGGATAAATATTGTTTGATTCAACGTGTTGGAGTTATTACGGTCTTCTTTCAGGAAGATAAATCATGCAACACACACATAAGGGTGTTGTTGTTTCTCGTCTACCTGGGTCTGCAGGCGCGTCACAAGCTAGCTTTAGATAACGCCTCATATTTCATCATTACAACTCATCTTAATATCGACTTTCTAAAGGTTTATACAGACGGGATAGTTCACACATCATTCATCGCCGATAGCACGTCAACATGTCTTTCGTACTGGCTGTTGACGGTGCTCTCCAGTAATATCTCAAACCTCACTGTTCAAACGTTGACTCTAAATATATCTGCAAACTTGCACATATTTAATAAGATAGTTCCTTATTTGCATATTCAGACAAACAAGACGAATACAAAGTAACCGTATCAAAGCGAGGCATCAACAAGGGAATGTGTATATAATGGTTGCACGTTGCATCACGTCTTTTCTATTTAAACATAACTCTCTTTTTGCACACGCTGTACTTCCTCCTCGACAGCAGGAAATACCTGCTGCGCTTCAAAGGACTCTTAAATCTCCCAACTGTTCGCCCTCGGAGATATTATTTTTGGCAGCTCCGTTACACCACAGCTTCCTTTTGGCCACGAGCCAAACACAATCAGCCCATCGATGAAAAGAAACTGAACATGTTTTCAGTGAGATCCGAGTGTCGATAACCGATAGATCATTTCAAGAAGTGTTGATGTGCAAATTCAGCTTCAGGGGTTATCACTTATCAGGCAGGAATCAAACCTGTTACATGCAATCTGTGTGTGAGAGGACGGTGTGTGTGTGTGTGTATGTATGTATGTATGTATGTATGTATGTATGTATGTATGTGTGTGTGTGTGTGGTTAACCAGGGGTCAAACTCACCTGTATGGGTCGGTGAGGGGCCGTGGACAGATCGACCTGCAGACAGACACACAGGTTAGAGGGTCAGTCTACACAGAAATGCAAACTTATGCGATTCCTGGATGTTTCGCTGACCGGTGTGGGCGGGAGGAATATTTCTGTAAACCTTACAGGGAGACAAGGTGTGGGAGTGCGGGGTGAAGCTATTTCCCACATGTCACTCAGCGCGAGGAACTCAAAGCGATTTGGAGCATTTGGTTCTTATTCCCAGGGCTGTCGTGTCAGAGTCATTTAAGAAACGGGTTACACGCAGGCACACAAACTCAGCCCTCGTGGTGGGTGGATGATAAAAAATAAAAAAAGCTCCCGTCAGCACATTCTTATGCGGACACCGCGGCGCTGAGCATCTCCAGGAAGTCGTGCAGGTGTTGAGGGATGAGTAGTACAGTGCCAAACTCCAGTAAACACACACACACACACACACACACACACACACTGACTCATGCTAAAAGTGCTACCATATGACTTTGATTTCAGTAAAAAGTGCGTGGTTAATTATCCTGAGTCCGTTCTTACTCTGCCACAAAGACGGACCCCACTCATCTCCTCTTGCACTCATCCTATTTTATTTTTAAATTAGTTGTAGTTCTTAAATATATTTATGTTGCATTGCGGCGGGGTGTGTGTGTGCGTGTGCGTGTGTGTGTCCAGAAGGTCCAGTTGTGATAGGCACGGTTCGCCACTGTCATTACTACACTGTAGCTCCCGTGCATATATGACGCTAAAGCCTTTCAATAGCATAACCAGATGAATCCATGCGAGTGTTAAAACACAAATACAATTACAGCCGTAGAATTAAACGACGTGTCTGATTTCCCCCAGGCTCACACACTCCGATGTGTTTATGCCAGAGAAATGTAAAGCCCTAACACAGACAGAGACACGCTCCCCAGGTGAACTCTGCATCCCGACGGAGCGGAGATGTGCTCTGACCTCCTGGCGTGTTGAAACACGACAATTATTCAACTCCAAAAACCGCCAAAAAGTTAAAAGAAAAACAATCCCGGCTGAACCTAAATGTTATCTTACAACATCTCAGACACGCAGCCCTGCAAGAGGCATGACACGAAGCAAGCCGCTTTCCGACAGTATCTCCCGCTGCCTGATGAAACCCACACTCCTCCAGAGACGGCTTTGCTTACGCTCAGAGGCTTACACAGTATGACACGTATAAATCACAGATATCAGCCATGTAAACATGCGCACGAGAAACTGCAGCCCTCGAGTGGTCTGCATTTGGCCAGGCATCTTCGCACAGCAGACGGAGATGCTATCACCACGCTGCAGATGCATATCTCTGTGAAATATCTAATGCGTGGAAAATGTAAAGTGTCTTTTTGAGATGCTATCTGGAAGTGTGGGGGTTTCTACAGCAGCGTGTAACTGCCTGCTGCCTTCAAAGAGACACCAAGGGTGCAGGGAGGCTTGGCGCACACAACTGCAGAACTGGCTACATTTTTTTCTCCACTTGTCTCTAGATTACACATACTTCCAGAGGAGGGAAGTAACTAAGTACTCAAGTACTGTACTTAAGGACAATTTGAGAGACTTGTACTTTACTTGAGTATTTCCATTGTATGCTACTTTGGACTTTTCCTCCACTACATGTATTTAATACCTTTAGTTACTTCTCAGATCTGGATGAATGATGTGAAATCTAATCAAGTGTTGAATCAGACTTTAGTTCCACCTGGAGTAAATCCACCAGCTACCCTGCAGTCTACAAAGTACTTCAGACTAGCTGCACCTTCACGAGCTACCCTGCAGTCTACAAAGTACTTCAGACTAGCTGCACCTTCACCAGCTACCCTGCAGTCTTCAAAGTACTTCAGACTAGCTGCACCTCCACCAGCTACCCTGCAGTCTACAAAGTACTTCAGACTAGCTGCACCTCCACCAGCCACCCTGCAGTCTACAAAGTACTTCAGACTAGCTGCACCTTCACCAGCTACCCTGCAGTCTACAAAGTACTTCAGACTAGCTGCACCTTCACCAGCTACCCTGCAGTCTACAAAGTACTTCAGACTAGCTGCACCTTCACCAGCTACCCTGCAGTCTACAAAGTACTTCAGACTAGCTGCACCTCCACCAGCTACCCTGCAGTCTACAAAGCCATTCAGACTAGCTGCACCTCCACCAGCTTTGAGAACACTTTCATGATCAATCATTATAAAACATATCATATATATTATTCTGAAATGGACCAATCTGCACAACGACTACTTTCACTGTCTTTCACTATATTTAGATGAGAATACTTTCTACTTTCACTTGAGGAACATTTTGAATGCAGGACTTTTACTGAAACAGAGTATTCCTACACTCTGGTACTTCTACTTTCACTCAAGTACAAGATCTGAGTACTTCTACTTTTACTCAAGAACAAGATCTGAGTACTTCCACTTTTACTCAAGTACAATATCTGAGTACTTCTACTTTTACTAAAGTACAAGATCTGAGTACTTCTACTTTTACTAAAGTACTTCTACTTTTACTCAAGTACAAGATCTGAGTACTTCTACTTTTACCCAAGTAAGTACTTCACCTCTGCATACTTCTAAGAGCTCACACCGCCTATTTTACACAGAGCAGGAAAACTTATCTGGCACTTTATGGCGTTATAAAGTTGCGCAAAAGTGTCTCGGACAGAGAAGCGTTGACAGTGTGTGCAGATAAATATTTACGCGTCAAACCAAAGTGTGTGTGAGTTGAAAGTGTTGTGGAAATGAACCTCCCGAGCACACGAGTCATGTTGAGCCTACCTCCTGCAGATATCCCGTCAGGTGTAATAGGATCGCCACGCTGGAGGCCACTTGAAGCAATCCCATAACAGCGAGGGTCCCGAAGAGCAGCGGCCGGTAAGTGGGCTCGGATCCCGGGTGGAAGCGGTGCTGCCCGGCCTCCATGTCGCTCCGCAGGTAGCCTCCTCGGTACTCGCTGTGCGTAGCTGCCATGATCCCAGACTCAATGCGAGGAAAAGAGAGAGAGAGCAGGGAGTATAACGAGCGGTGGGTGGGCTGAGAGCGCGTTTCTCTGCAGCCAATCAGAGGCAGGCTCGCGGGTCAGACTGGACCGGGTTTGGATGAGCGCATGTTCAGGTGGAGAGAACCTTTATGTCTCCACGCGGGGACGGGCAGAACAGAACAGAAACTCACTGACACGTGATCCACCCCTTTGTGCGCGAACACACGCCTCCGTGCGCGTCCACACACCCCCGGTGACACACTTCTGCACAGACTGGAATGCAAAATAACTGATGAGCCAAAAATGTACTTACCAATCGGTCACCATTTTACAGCCTGTAAAGTCCAAATGATCATTTTATATTATATATCTATTGTCTTAATGTCTCTTATGTACATTGCCTGGTTTCTTTACGTTGCTGCAAACATTTCCCAAATTGGGATCAATAAAGTACTTATCTTTAGATCTATCTATCTATATTAGAATTAATTAAAAACTCAAATTACTGTCATGTTAATTTTGGGTTAATGACAAAACTCAGACCCACCTCTTCTGCCCGTACACCCCGCAGACACACTGCTTCACACTGGAATGCAAAACAACTGATGTGCAAGGCAAGGCGAGGTTATTTATATAGCACCTTTCAACACAAAAAGTGCTTTACAAAAAATGAAAGACATTAAGAAAATGTTATTTAAAATCAGTCATTAAAAAGAAAAGATAATCAAATAAACATTAAAAGAAAAAGTACATGGATAAAAGTTACAGTGCAGTCTAAGATGTGAATAGTTCAATTAAAAGCAGCGACAAAAAGAAAAGGTCTTCTTGCTGGATTTGAAAGTAGTCAGAGTTGCAGCGGACCTGCAGGTTTCTGGGAGCTCCAGATGTTTGGAGCATAATAACTGAACGCTGCTTCTCCATGTTTAGTTCTGACTCTGGGGACAGGAAGCTGACCAGTCCCTGAAGACCTGAGAGATCTGTCTCTGGGGACAGGAAGCTGACCAGTCCCTGAAGACCTGAGAGATCTGACTCTGGGGACAGGAAGCTGACCAGTCCCTGAAGACCTGAGAGATCTGGATGGTTCATAGTTTAGCAGGAGGTCAGAAATGTATGTTGGGCCTAAACCATTCAGTGCTTTATAAACCAGCAGCAGTATTTTGAAATCTATTCTTTGACACACAGGAAGCCAGTGTGAAGACTTCAGAGCAGGAGTGATGTGATCCACTTTCTTAGTGTCAGTGAGGACTCGAGCAGCGGCGACCATTGCAGTAGTCGAGTCTACTGAAGATAAAAGCATGGACAAGTTTCTCCAGATCCTGCTGTGACATTAGTCTTTTAATCCTAGATATGTTCTTTAGGTGATAGTAGGCTGATTTAGTAACTGTTTTAATGTGACTGTTGAAACTCAGGTCAGAGTCCATGACTACACCTAGATGTCTGGCTTTATCTGTTGGTTTGAACATTGCAGGCTGAAGCTCAGCGATAACTGTTAGACGTTCTGCCTTGGCTCCAAAAACCATTACCTCAGTTCAGGGGCGGACTGGGACTACAAATCAGCCCGGGACTCTCGACCGGCCCACTTCGGTAGCGCCGGCCCACCGCAGACTTGTATTATCACTGGTCCCATTGTAACCACTGGCCCGGAGCATTCGTCAAAAAAAAAGATCGACTAATAATGAAGAAAATTAACACATTTGTTGCAATAGTAATCACTAACTACATTACTACTTGCACTACAACATTTTAATCATCAGTTCTTCCTCATTTTCCTCAATTGTTCATATTTGGTTTATTAAAATAATGATATTGTGGTCATTGTTAAAAAATGTCTGCTATTATTATTATTTGTATAATGCACTTTCTGCCTTCCTGTCATTAGGAGTTAGACATGTAATGGCTATGTAATGGATTTGATTAGAACCTGAACCTTCATGATCCTAAACTGCTGGGACATTTTGCCAATACCTTTATATTGTCTACTCTTCACTCACTTGTCAGCATAGGTCGGCATTGATGCACAGAGCCACAGAAGACCTTGTTTATACTGGCATCGTATTGAGAGGTGCAGTGACGCGTCCTGAAACCAGGAAGTAGCTGCTGGTTCCCTCCACAAAAAGTAATAGGATTTCTCCACTGGGTTTTGGAAAATAGCTGCAAATAAGGTCTGTGGAAAACAAACCTGTTTGATAAATGCACATTTGTTCAGCCGGATAATCTCCACATGTCTACCCTACTTTTATAATTTTAGAATCATAAATCTAATCAGTAGATTATAAAAGGGTTTTAGGACGCGGCACTGCAGCACTAGAAGCCAACTCCATCGATCAAGCTGACTGAAACTTTCTCTCCCTCTTCTTCTCATGCTCCCTGTCACTCTCCTTTAACTCCTCCGGTGACTTTCTTTTATGTGAAGAATGTTTTTTGCACGGCGCTTGGCCGGTTACCGCTGGTATTAAAAACATTTGGCGAATGGTTAGGTGGCGCGATAGTCTGTAGTGAAGGAGCGCGCTCCCGCTCACGGGAGCCTGCTCGCGCAGCCCTCCGCAGCAAACAGCTGTTTGCTTTTCCCCCAACAACGACAATCACGGAACGCTATGTTGTAGCGTTGATAAACGAAACAATTTAACTAAATTGCTAGTCAAGATACCAATACCACAGGAAAACATTTTTAAAGCAATATTTTTAGAGGCCCGAGCGGGCAAGTGGAAAGTACGTTATGCTGGCCCGGGGTGTCTAGTGCTTCCGGGCCATTTAATGTCGAGCCCTGCCGGTTACCGGCCGGCCCACATCGTCCGACCGGCCCACTTCAGTACCGGCCCACCGGGATTCGTCCCGATGGCCAGTCCGCCCCTGCCTCAGTTTTATCTTTGTTTAATTGGAGAAAGTTCTGACACATCCAGTCATTGATTTGTTCAATGCACTTACTCAGTGTTTGAACTGGAGCATAGTCTCCTGGTGAAATTGTTACGTAAATGTGTGTGTCATCCGCATAGCTATGGTAACTTATTTTGTTGTTCTTCATTATCTGAGCCAGTGGTAGCATGTAGACGTTAAAGAGAAGAGGCCCCAGGATGGAGCCTTGAGGAACCCCACATGTCATATTTGTCAACTCAGATGTGTATTTACCAATAGAAACAAAGTTGTTTCTGTCCTTTAAGTAGGATTCAAACCAATTTAGAGCTGTTTCCGAAAGTCCCACCCAGTTTTCCAGTCGGTCCAGTAATATGCTGTGGTCAACAGTGTCAAACGCAGCACTGAGATCTAATAATACTAACACTGAAGTTCTGCCACTGTCTGTGTTTAAGTGGATGTCATTGAAGACCTTTACAAGAGCAGTCTCAGTGCTGTGGTTTGGACGAAAGCCTGACTGGAACACATCGAGACAGTTATTTAAATGCAAGAAATTACTCAACTGTTAAAAAACAACTTTTTCAATGATGCAAGAAATTAACTTTCGTTTCATTTAATTTATTCACAACTTAAGTGAAATGAAAATATAGATTCAATCATGAGACGTGGTGGAGACATATGGAATAGGACACCCCAATAAGCTATAGGAAGGGGCATCAATTAAATCATATAATTCACCAATCTTTATTGATGTGATGCCAAAATATGTTGTTTGACAGCAGATTAAACACATTCCTCTCGGCTGTTTGTAAAGAGTTATCCATGCATGATGTCAACATCCTATCAACATGTTTTCTAAACTGGAACTTGCTTAAAAGTCCCTGGCAGGCGTTCAGCTTTGCACTCCTTCCCTCATTCCTTTGGAGATAGATTACATCTTTAAAGCTTATTTGTTGGTTTTAAGACTCCTGGAAGATCATCTAATACCTCACACTGCTGGTAGCTGCTATGATGAAAGTCATTTAAAGTCACGCATGTTTACTTGTTGAACATTTATCAGCCCTTTTCATGACTCAATACGCTGTGCTGACCTTAAATGTAGTGCGGTCTTTACTCCACGCCGAATTTAGGTAGTTTTAAGTTAAATGTGTGCCACTCAATCTTATCATCGAACTCTTAGCAAGAAAGACAGTAAGCCTGTTTCCCAAAAATGTTGAAGTAATCCTTCAATATCTCCGAAATCCTTTAAAGGAGTAATGTGTAAGGCACCATGGAAATAGGGGGCAGCATTTCATCTCTACTACTGGGTTCATACAGTTTTTTAAAAGCAGCCAACTACTAACTAACAGCAGAGCAAGAATACGCAAAAGTAGAGCAAACTCCTGAAACTTGGATAGTCTGACAGTCGATAAGAAAGCTACCTTATAATCTTCCCTTCTTGGGTCTAATGGACATTTAAAGTGGACCTATCATGCTGTATTGAAACATATATTGTAGGGCCATACCTATACAAAACATGTCTGTGAGGTTTTTTGCTTAAAATACCAAACAGTTCCCCCGTTGTAGTCGTGCCTCATACTGCTCAAACCCCTCTTTTGCAGCCCTGTTAGAGAAACGCAGATTTTGGGTCCTTAGCTTGAGGAGCTGGAGCTAATGCCTGATCAGAATTCTACCGGAGAGAAAGTTAAATTCTGCTGTGATGAAACTTCATCCTGTTCTAAACCACATCAAGGATTATTTCTGAAGCAGTATGGAGCTCGAATGCTTTTTCTCTCTCAGGTTTATCACAAGGTGAGTTCCTTTCTTTATTTCCTGCTTTTTAAACATGTGCTCTCCAGTACAGGTTAGCTCTGAGTGTTAGCGAGGCTTGCTAATGTAAACAAAGACGAGAGTAGGTCCAACACATGTCAGGCATTGTTTCTGATAGCAACTTTCTGTGGGTCCGCTGCCGATTAGACGTCAGATCGGCAGCAAATCTGTATCCGCTCGATGTACTCCGTTTTTAAAAGATTTGGGTACGGAGGAAAATAGGGTTTTATTTTCTGACGCTGCGTGAGTTCCCCGACGCACCGGGGACACATTTAAGAAAAGTGCATTTTGCATGATAGGTCCCCTTTAAGTTGTGTGTACTTAATCTAATGTGGCAGGAAAGAGAAAACAACCCGTACATAGCTTTACATTTTCTCCACAAGAAATGAAATGCAGAAGTAGAGCGAGCTTGTGCTTTCTGTGATCACTATTCATGTTCATGCTTACCATGAAATATCCCTTCCTGATATCTTCCAATGTAAGGAATGGAGGAAAACGTTCAAAGTGTTTGTTCTGTCAACAAATCTATTCAAAACTTGACCTAAGTTAAAATATGGCTTCAGTCTGCACTACAAAGAGATAATTGTCTGCTTCAAACCGTCTGATCGCGGCATGTCATAAAATCGTCTTTGTACGTTTTTGAAACGTAAAAAAAGTCATTGGGAAAACCAAAGAAGTCTGAACAGAAACGTGATATACGTATCTACATGATGGGATTTGGACGATATGAAACCGTCCTCCTCGACAGTCTTTGCACATCAGTGATGCTCTAAAAAGCGGAAATCACCTTTTACAAGATTTAAGCCAATCTTAAGGATTCTGACAACACACATTGGACTTGTTCTCTTGCATACACTTCCTAAAACTCCAAGAAATAGCTTTGGTTTTATTCCAAAACAACAGATGCTATAACTTAATTTGTGGTTGTCTTTTTGTCACTGAACACAGATGACAACAAACCTGGATTTCCACTGTTACAACGCAAAGCCTTAAAACACGGCCGTCATTGTGAGTCAGTTCTGTGTGTGTGTGTGTGTGTGTGTGTCTGACCACCAAACAGGCCTTCCTACGTGAACACAATGATGTCACTTCCTCTCCTGCGTTGAAACTGCGTGTCGCCACAGTGTTAGCATGGCATTAGTTAAGATGAGAGCATTGTTTTCATGAGGTCACACCTTTAAATTGCGTTATTCAGTATCAACGGAGATGACCCGCAGTGTGAACAATGAACAGAGACTTTCTTCTGTCACCATGGCAGTCTGAGTTGTGACGATGGTCCTGATGCATGTTTGTTTGATGGATTAATCAGTCGTTATGTCTCATCTGTTCACCTGGAAATAATCGTTCTTTCTTCCTCCTTGAATAATCTTGACTTGTTTGCAGCCGCAAGTCTTTTCTTGCTTTAAGGCAACACTTTAGAAAATACCCTTTTCTTGCCAGGACTTAAATGAAGAGACAGTTACCTCACTGGTCTGACACTGACGCCTCAGTTCCCCTGCCTGGTTCGGTTTAACTCAACTCCACTTAATTCTGGTACCGGGTTCCCTTTTTTAATTTAGTTTTATTACTACAGATAGCTGTTGCTTCAACTATTCCTAAATCCTTCTGAAAATCCTCCCATCGTCAACATATCTGTGTGAGAGGGATCGAGAACCCACTAAAGTAAAGTAAATAGCATCAAAGCGTTTTTACATACAAGTAAGAATTCCTGTGTGTTACAAAGGTTTTAACATTCACGCTTCTATTGGCTAGCGCTCCAACCCATTGTACGTGATAGGTTAAGGGGCGGGACATCTCTAAGCTGTTGACCAATCAGCGCGGACTGGAAAATAAAGAGCTTTTTGAACATTAAAGCATGGAGACATGTCACAGTAGAGACACTACATACTGATATACACCTGAACATCAGCAGGAGAGGACTCTTTAAAGTAGAGACACTACATACTGATATACACCTGAACATCAGCAGGAGAGGACTCTTTAAAGTAGAGACACTACATACTGATATACACCTGAACATCAGCAGGAGAGGACTCTTTAAAGTAGAGACACTACATACTGATATGCACCTGAACATCAGCAGGAGAGGACTCTTTAAAGTAGAGACACTACATACTGATATATACCTGAACATCGGCAGGAGAGGACTCTTTAAAGTAGAGACACTACATACTGATATACACCTGAACATCGGCAGGAGAGGACTCTTTAAAGGAGAGACACTACATACTGATATACACCTGAACATCAGCAGGAGAGGACTCTTTAAAGTAGAGACACTACATACTGATATACACCTGAACATCAGCAGGAGAGGACTCTTTAAAGTAGAGACACTACATACTGATATACAACTGAACACCAGCAGGAGAGGACTCTTTAAAGTAGAGACACTACATACTGATATACACCTGGACATCAGCAGGAGAGGACTCTTTAAAGTAGAGACACTACATACTGATATACACCTGGACATCAGCAGGAGAGGACTCTTTAAAGTAGAGACACTACATACTGATATACAACTGAACACCAGCAGGAGAGGACTCTTTAAAGTAGAGACACTACACACTGATGTACACCTGAACATCAGCAGGAGAGGACTCTTTAAAGTAGAGACACTACACACTGATATACACCTGAACATCAGCAGGAGAGGACTCTTTAAAGTAGAGACACTACACACTGATATACACCTGAACATCAGCAGGAGAGGACTCTTTAAAGTAGAGACACTACATACTGATATACACCTGAACATCAGCAGGAGAGGACTCTTTAAAGTAGAGACACTACACACTGATATACACCTGAACATCAGCAGGAGAGGACTCTTTAAAGTAGAGACACTACATACTGATATACACCTGAACATCAGCAGGAGAGGACTCTTTAAAGTAGAGACTCTACATACTGATATACACCTGAACATCAGCAGGAGAGGACTCTTTAAAGTAGAGACACTACATACTGATATACACCTGAACATCAGCAGGAGAGGACTCTTTAAAGTAGAGACACTACATACTGATATACACCTGAACACCAGCAGAGTAGGGCCCCTTTAATGGGAAGATCCTTCTCATCGAGTTTCACCTTTCACAACAATTGTATCCATCTATGAATAAAATGTCTAAATGCAGCTTTAAATAACTCAGTGTTTGTATGCTTCAGCTAAGGCCCTGAAATAAACCAACACAACACGATGCTATTAATTCCTTCACATCTATTTTTGCCTACAAAATAACGTGCATCGCCAGGTTTACAGTAAGTGCCCACAGGCGTGCAGTGGTCACACATCGTGGCTGTTGCATATAAACAAGGCCGACTGACCCCGCTCACCTCTCGTTTTCCCTCTCTGCCAGCAGAAATACAGCCCATATTTCACCAGATACTTCAGGCAGCAGCAGTGACAATGGAGAGGAGGGGGCGGCTGTAGTAGGTCAGTGATTTTGCGAAATCCGAGCAAAACATTTCTTGTTGCCAGAGGAGTTCATGGGAGAAAGCTGGCTTTTTCATTTGTACTGTAAACCATCAAACCTCATGGCGCTACAATCATTTAATACTTCGTCATTATGGGCATTCATAAAACCACACACATGATTTCGGTTATGTTGTCGTACGACCACATTCCCCTCCTTACTATTACTCTTGTGTTTGCCACGCCTGTGTAGAACTGCCTCTGTTGGTGTATTATTCTGACTTATACTGCTTAGCCAGGAGTTTGTGCTGTCCATGTTTTGGAGCGTTCCTTCCCCGGGTGACCTTCTGAACTCGTGCACTTGGCCGGCCGTGTCGCGGTCTTGGCCTGGGCTCTTGATGTGGTTCGAAGAAGTGCTCAGAGGTTGCTAATACACCGTGAGAAAACTGTGTCGGGCTGTGGGTTTCCTGTGCCCTCAGCAATTTCCTCGAGGAGTCAGGGGCTGCAGCAGGAAAGAGCGATGGCCCGGTTTTTTAGGCGATATTTCAGATGAACACGTGATTGTTCAGGATGTATCCCACTAGAGTCTGAACGCGTGACGGTCTCCATGCCCTCGTGTTTTGCTCGGTGCCGCCAGGGAGTGGAACCTGACGCTCTGTCGGAAGATGCCACACTGCCAAAAGCCCTGCAGCGGCAGAGAGAGGAAGAAAGGAGGCGAAGCAGGAGAGAACGAGTACAGCTAAGAAAAGTAAAAAGAGACATGCAAAGATAAACCTTGAGCCGTGTGTTTACCTTCTGCAAGGGACCAGCTCTGGCATCGTTACAACCATTCGATTATCTCTGGTTTTTAAGAGCATTCCCGACCGCTCGCCCCGCCGCTGAACTCACACACACTCTGAGGTCAGCAGTGTAGTCGGAGGTATATGGGCATAGATATGTCTCAAAATTCCGTGTGTGTAAAAAGACGATCCGCGAGCAGAGATTTGAGATCCGTAAGCGCATTTTTGGTCCACAAATACAAAATGGATTCAGAAATGCCTGATCGAAAGTTGTAAATGTTAAAGAGATATTCACAGATCTTTTTTTTAATTTGTGAACATATTTAGCGTATTTGCAGATCCGTTTTACACTTGCAAATGTATTTTTGAGTTTGCAAATCTTTTAAATGCATTTGTGGATGTTGTTTTACATTTACAAATCACATATTTACACACAAATTATTTTTATGTTCACACAAATAATTATGAGACATATCTATGCCTATCAGTCGGTCGGGTCAAAGGCGGAGGGTCAGACGGTCAGACGGACGAGTCACGGTCAGTTTGGTTCCGCCTGTTGCTATTTCAGCTTCAGAGACACCAAGCCAGGGTTAACTGGATGCAGCCGGTTTGGGAAGCCAGACGCAGAGATGGATACATGGTTGCTGCCTGCCTGTAGAATCTGATGGAGTGAATCACTAATTCTCCAGATTCCTCGTGCCATGGAGGACATCTAAAGTGTAACATAACACACCCGGGTCTTTCCACTGCTTATTGTTGCTCTTGTATCTGATGGAGAGGCTGCTTCTGAGGTATGGACAGCCGAGAACTGTCTCTCTCCCACATCCTCTGTGGTGAGAGGGTCACTCAAAGTCTGCAGGCACCACACCACCACACACACACACACACACACACACACACACACACACACACCACACACACACACACCACACACACACACACACACACACACACACACACCACACACACACACTTGCTCTTACACTACATAGCAACCCTAATGTTTACCACCTCTCTTCCTCCTCCTCTTCCTCCTCTTCACCTCCGTCACATCACACCAGCCTGTGGTTTAATGAAAACGTTGCGTTCGAGGAGAAAAATTGAAGTGATGATGAGCTGAACAGGGGTATTCCAGACCGTCAGACAGATCTGGTTTCAGCTGTGTGTGTGTGTGTGTGTGTGTGTGTGTGTGTGTGTGTGTGTGTGTGTGTGTGTGTGTGTGTGTGCGTGTGTGCGTGCGTGCGTGTGTGTGTGTATGTGGACTGTGTGCAGGGACATGCATTACAATGACACGTAACACCACCAGCAGCAAAGTCGCTTTCACTGCAAGACATTTAATTATCTGCCTGGTATGGTTCATCGTATTAATGCTGATTCGTGGGTTTCCTACAGAGCGGCGGCGGCGCGTGGAGACACACTATGGGAGGGGTCACATGACACGCGGGTGCAGATTCAATCGAGTACTGAAAAGAAGAAAAGTGTATTCATCAAATGAATGCATCAGAAAAATGTGTCGCTATTCGTCCCGAGGAAATGGACATTGTTACAGAAAAGGTTTTAAAGTGTAAATTAACAAATAAAATATTGGTAAATAAACAAATTAAATCAAATGAATAAATACAATAAAATAATATTGAATAAATCAATTAAATGAAACAAGTACACATCTACAGTATGGTAGATATAAATAGCAGAATTATTATAAAGTGAATGTTTAAAAGTACTGAAGTAGCAGAAAAAGTGTTGAAGCCCAAATATTTATTTTACAATAATAAATGACATTATGAACTGCCGTGATATTGCACATCGTTTTTAAAGCTATGAGCAGAGTGAAATACTGAGTCAATAAACCTAAAGCTGAATAATGCATGCTTTGCCCTTTGCTTTCATCCTTTCAGTGCTGACGGTGTAATGCAGGGAAACTCAATTTCATCTCGGGCCACATAACTGCACTCAAAGGGCCAGTTTTAAATATAAGAATATATCAAAATACATATATAAATATTTAATATATATAAAATAATGTATTATATTACATTATTGCATTGGATTATTATCAGATAGGGGAATAACTTCATAATTAACTACGTCTGAAAGCAGAAGTCTGGGGCAAATAATTACAAGTGTCTTCAGTGAGAATGTCACAAAATGATTTAAAAAGAAAATCCAAATGTGACATTTTGAAAAGTCAATTTCGGAGAAAAAAAGGCAAATTTGAGATGCATTGTGGGACATGTAGTTTATGGGCAACCTGCTTCTGTAAATCGTCATGTAACCGTATAATAAACATATTATATTCTTTACAAGCTCTTGTGGGCCACATAAAATGAAGTCACGGGCCGGATTTGGCCCCCGGGCCTTGAGTTTGACACCCCTGGTGTAATGTATTGAAGTATTATTAAAACAGCGAGAAGCCTTCCAATAGGCCAAACCACTGGAAGTGCTGGAGCATTCATTTAAATTGAGTTACATCCTTCACAGCTTACTACAAGTACTAAAGTCATTCTGCTGGCCGAGGCGCGGCGTGTGAAACCCTGACGGAGCCGGGTGTGTCCGGGGGAAGGAGCTCCTAATCACTGAAGCATGTGTACATACATGAAACTGGACGACCTCTTGATCTTCGTTTCATCTCCAAACCACATTTCTCCTGTGAAGCATTTGTTCCTACATGAGGAGGAGGATGGAGGAGGTGAGGAAGGAAGGAAGGATGGAGGAGGAGGAGGAGGAAAAACACAGCATGACATCATCATCAGGAGACTCTCTGATCCAGTTAGCCGTGTCAGCATCTCCCAAACCTGACCCTGCTTCCTCTGTGGTCTCACGTCAAATACAATACATACTGTAATACGATACAATACACAGAGGGGGGAAGTGGTGGAGTGCACCTCGAATACCTCGTTACTGTACTTAAGTACATTTTTCTGGTATCAGTACTTTACACTACTTATTTTACTGACGACTTTTTACTTTGACTTCTTACATGTTGAACCCAAATACCTGTACTTTCTACTTCTTACATGTTGAACTCAAATACCTGTACTTTCTACTTCTTACATGTTGAACCCAAATACCTGTACTTTCTACTTCTTACATGTTGAACTCAAATACCTGTACTTTCTACTTCTTACATGTTGAACCCAAATACCTGTACTTTCTACTTCTTACATGTTGAACTCAAATACCTGTACTTTCTACTTCTTACATGTTGAACTCAAATACCTGTACTTTCTACTTCTTACATGTTGAACTCAAATACCTGTACTTTCTACTTCTCACATGTTGAACCCCAATACCTGTACTTTCTACTTCTTACATGTTGAACTCAAATACCTGTACTTTCTACTTCTTACATGTTGAACTCAAATACCTGTACTTTCTACTTCTTACATGTTGAACTCAAATACCTGTACTTTCTACTTCTTACATGTTGAACTCAAATACCTGTACTTTCTACTTCTCACATGTTGAACCCAAATACCTGTACTTTCTACTTCTTACATGTTGAACTAAAATACCTGTACTTTCTACTTCTCACATGTTGAACCCAAATACCTGTACTTTCTACTTCTTACATGTTGAACTCAAATACCTGTACTTTCTACTTCTTACATGTTGAACCCAAATACCTGTACTTTCTACTTCTTACATGTTGAACTCAAATACCTGTACTTTCTAGTTCTCTCATGTTGAACACAAATACCTGTACTTTCTACTTCTCACATGTTGAACACAAATACCTGTACTTTCTACTTCTTACATGTTGAACTCAAATACCTGTACTTTCTACTTCTTACATGTTGAACTCAAATACCTGTACTTTCTACTTCTCTCATGTTGAACTCAAATACCTGTACTTTCTACTTCTTACATGTTGAACCCAAATACCTGTACTTTCTACTTCTCACATGTTGAACTCAAATACCTGTACTTTCTAGTTCTCTCATGTTGAACACAAATACCTGTACTTTCTACTTCTCACATGTTGAACACAAATACCTGTACTTTCTACTTCTTACATGTTGAACTCAAATACCTGTACTTTCTACTTCTTACATGTTGAACTCAAATACCTGTACTTTCTACTTCTCTCATGTTGAACTCAAATACCTGTACTTTCTACTTCTTACATGTTGAACCCAAATACCTGTACTTTCTACTTCTCACATGTTGAACACAAATACCTGTACTTTCTACTTCTTACATGTTGAACTCAAATACCTGTACTTTCTACTTCTTACATGTTGAACCCAAATACCTGTACTTTCTACTTCTCACATGTTGAACTCAAATACCTGTACTTTCTACTTCTTACATGTTGAACTCAAATACCTGTACTTTCTACTTCTTACATGTTGAACTCAAATACCTGTACTTTCTACTTCTCACATGTTGAACCCCAATACCTGTACTTTCTACTTCTTACATGTTGAACTCAAATACCTGTACTTTCTACTTCTTACATGTTGAACTCAAATACCTGTACTTTCTACTTCTCTCATGTTGAACTCAAATACCTGTACTTTCTACTTCTTACATGTTGAACCCAAATACCTGTACTTTCTACTTCTCACATGTTGAACTCAAATACCTGTACTTTCTAGTTCTCTCATGTTGAACACAAATACCTGTACTTTCTACTTCTCACATGTTGAACACAAATACCTGTACTTTCTACTTCTTACATGTTGAACTCAAATACCTGTACTTTCTACTTCTTACATGTTGAACTCAAATACCTGTACTTTCTACTTCTCTCATGTTGAACTCAAATACCTGTACTTTCTACTTCTTACATGTTGAACCCAAATACCTGTACTTTCTACTTCTCACATGTTGAACACAAATACCTGTACTTTCTACTTCTTACATGTTGAACTCAAATACCTGTACTTTCTACTTCTTACATGTTGAACCCAAATACCTGTACTTTCTACTTCTCACATGTTGAACTCAAATACCTGTACTTTCTACTTCTTACATGTTGAACTCAAATACCTGTACTTTCTACTTCTTACATGTTGAACTCAAATACCTGTACTTTCTACTTCTCACATGTTGAACCCCAATACCTGTACTTTCTACTTCTTACATGTTGAACTCAAATACCTGTACTTTCTACTTCTTACATGTTGAACTCAAATACCTGTACTTTCTACTTCTTACATGTTGAACTCAAATACCTGTACTTTCTACTTCTTACATGTTGAACTCAAATACCTGTACTTTCTACTTCTCACATGTTGAACCCAAATACCTGTACTTTCTACTTCTTACATGTTGAACTAAAATACCTGTACTTTCTACTTCTCACATGTTGAACCCAAATACCTGTACTTTCTACTTCTTACATGTTGAACTCAAATACCTGTACTTTCTACTTCTTACATGTTGAACCCAAATACCTGTACTTTCTACTTCTTACATGTTGAACTCAAATACCTGTACTTTCTACTTCTCTCATGTTGAACACAAATACCTGTACTTTCTACTTCTCACATGTTGAACACAAATACCTGTACTTTCTACTTCTTACATGTTGAACTCAAATACCTGTACTTTCTACTTCTTACATGTTGAACTCAAATACCTGTACTTTCTACTTCTCTCATGTTGAACTCAAATACCTGTACTTTCTACTTCTTACATGTTGAACCCAAATACCTGTACTTTCTACTTCTCACATGTTGAACACAAATACCTGTACTTTCTACTTCTTACATGTTGAACTCAAATACCTGTACTTTCTACTTCTCTCATGTTGAACTCAAATACCTGTACTTTCTACTTCTTACATGTTGAACTCAAATACCTGTACTTTCTACTTCTCTCATTTCCCAAACAGCTGGTTCCTTTAGTCTGAGTGTGTGTTGGTGCGTGGTCATTATTCTTTAGAGTCGCTGCGTGCCTATTGGTTGGAACACGATCCGTGTATCCATCACTTCCTGGTCTTCTCTAAAGAAGAGGGACCAATGGAAACGTTGTCATGTTGCCGTTGTTCAGCATGGAAACATTCATTAGCTAACAATGACATTATTGTTCTATTAATATAAAGGGAGGTCAGGTACTCTTTAAAGCAGCTGCTAGCTATGGGTACGTTCTACTGAAGTACATTTACTTTTACTTGAGTAAAGAAGTTTAGTCAGTACTTCTACTTTCACCAGAGTATTTTTAAACACGAGTATCTGTACTTCTATTTGAGTAAAGGATGTGTGTACTTTTGACAGCTCTCACAATGCAATACAAAGGGGCTTTATTGGCATGACCACATTGTAAACATAGCATTGCCAAAGCATTCGGAACAAGGCGTTATAACAGAAGAAAAACAAAAAGAGACACTAAATGTTCTCATCAAAGACACCAAACATGCCGTCATCACTCGGAGGGTGTGAGAGAGGAGGAAGCACCCTGAGGTCATCCAGAAAGAGGGTTTGTCAAGATCTTTCCTCACCATGTGCTTTCAGTTAAACCCTGAAACTTATGCACACACCTGAGTCAACATGGCAGTGGGAGGACGAGACACAACAGAGGATGGAGCAACACAACAGAGAAAGCTCCATGAGGGACGTCTGTTGTTCCTGTGAGTCAGAGAGGATCTCCAACAAAGACCATTACATTACGATGTTGTGAATCGAGTGGCCTGTGTTCGTCGTCCACAACATACGCCTGCCCATACCATAACCCCGCCACCACCATGGGCCACTCGATTCACAACATTACCCAAAAACAAAAGTGTTGCGTTTATATTTTTGTTCAGTGTAAAAGTAGTCAGAGTTGCAGCGGACCTGCAGGTTTCTGGGAGCTTGTTCCAGATGTTTGGAGCATAATAACTGAACGCTGCTTCTCCATGTTTAGTTCTGACTCTGGGGACAGAAAGCTGACCAGTCCCTGAAGACCTGAGAGATCTGGATGGTTCATCATTTAGCAGGAGGTCAGAGATGTATTTTGGGCCAAACCATTCAGTGCTTTATAAACCAGCAGCAGTATTTAGAAATATATTCTTTGACACACAGGAAGCCAGTGTAAAGACTTCAGAGCAGGAGTGATGTGATCCACTTTCTTAGTGTCAGTGAGGACTCGAGCAGTGGCGTTCTGAATCAGCTGCAGCTTCCTAATAGATTTTTTAGTGAGACCTGTGAAGACACCATTGCAGTAGTCCAGTCTACTGAAGATAAAAGCATGGACAAGTTTTTCCAAATCCTGCTGTGACATTAGTCTTTTAATCCTAGATATATTCTTTAGGTGATAGTAGCTGATTTAGTAACTGTTTTAATGTGACTGTTGAAACTCAGGTCAGAGTCCATGACTACACCTAGATTTCTGACTTTATCTGTTGTTTTGAACATTGCAGACTGAAGCTCAGCGCTAACTTTTAAACGTTCTGCCTTGGCTCCAAAGACCATTACCTCAGTTTTATCTTTGTTTAATTGGAGAAAGTTCTGACGCATCCAGTCATTGATTTGTTCAATGCACTTACTCAGTGTTTGAATTGGAGCATAGTCTCCAGGTGAAATTGTTACGTAAATGTGTGTGTCATCTGCATAGCTATGGTAACTTATTTTGATGTTCTTCATTATCTGAGCCAGTGGTAGCATGTAGACGTTAAAGAGAAGAGGCCCCAAGATGGAGCCTTGAGGAACCCCACATGTCATATTTGTCAACTCAGATGTGTATTTACCTATAGAAACAAAGTTTTTTCTGTCCTTTAAGTAGGATTCAAACCCATTTAGAACTGTTTCCGAAAGTCCCACCCAGTTTTCTAGTCGGTCTAGTAATATGCTATGGTAAACAGTGTCAAACGCCGTAGTGATGGGTCGTTCGCGAACGATTCGTTCTTTTTGAACGAATCTTTGAAGTGAACGAGATAATAATAAATAATAATAATATATTTAATTTATATAGCGCTTCTCATCTGCCAAGACAAATCTCGAAGTGCTTCACAACAAGGGATACTGATACACTTTGAGAGATTAAACAAATAATTGTAATAATAAGAAATAAAAAAATGTAAAAAAAAATAAAATAGAGTACAAAAATAAAAGTCGGAGATAGCGATACAAAATGGCAGTAATCCAGGTGTACCGTGCTCAAAGTTTATTGGAAGGCCTGCCGAAAGAAGAGGGTCTTAAGGCCGGTTTTGAAGACCTCGGTGGAAGGGGCAGATCTCAGCTGATCTGGGAGGGAGTTCCAGAGGCGCGGGGCGAATGAGCAGAAGGCTCGGTCTCCCATTGTTCGGAGACGTGTGCGGGGGATGTAAAGAAGAGGAGCGTGGCTGGAGCGGAGAGAGCGGGTAGATGTCTGGGTATGAATGAGGTCACAGAGGTATTTTGGGCTTTGTCCATTCAGGGCTCTGTACGTGAGGAGCAGAACCTTGAACTGGATCCTGTAGTGGACTGGGAGCCAGTGTAGTTGTGCAAGTATGGGGGTTATGTGTGCGGACCTTTTTGTACCGGTGAGAACTCTGGATGTGCTGTTCTGGACAAGTTGCAAGCGGTTGATGGATTTGGCTGGGAGACCGGAGAGGAGTGCATTGCAATAGTCTAGTCTTGAGAAGACGAGTGCATGAACCAGTTTTTTGATGTCATCAGTTGAGAGTGAGGGCTTCAGTCGGGACATTTTTTGAGAGATTAACTGATTCTTCCCACAAAACGATTCGTTTGTTTGAGTCGCCGCCTTCCGCCAAAAGCTAAAGAGAAGCTGTTCGCGAACGACAAACTTAAAGAACTCTGACTGTAATCAGAGCCCTCTCACCTAAGCTCCGTTACACAC
This sequence comes from Champsocephalus gunnari, assembly GCA_036324595.1. Lineage (NCBI taxonomy): Eukaryota > Metazoa > Chordata > Actinopteri > Perciformes > Channichthyidae > Champsocephalus > Champsocephalus gunnari. Next base: position 5,521,652 of record CM070434.1, on the reverse strand, counting down.
ACACACAGGAGCGGGACATCCTCCTCAACCTGTCCGCCATAAAGAGGACGGATACCTGAACCGTAGCGTCCAGCTAACTTAGCGATAAATACACACATCGTTGTATTCTCCTCCCCCTGTCGGCCCTAAAAGCTTCAGATGGCGGATACCTGAGCTCCATAGCGTCCCGCTAATGTGAAACACACACACACAGCATTAGTGGGACATTCTCCTCCCCCTGTCGGCCCTAAAAGCTTCAGAGGGCAGATAGCTGGGCTCCGTAGCGTCCCACTAGCTAAAGGTAAACATAGATGGGTACATAGAATGTGAATAAATCGTCTCCGATGTAGAGGATATATTTTTTGATTCACTTTGAACTCGGCCAAATGGAGTTTAATGCTTTGGGATTTAAGTTAGGCCACATAGTACGTGCATGGGTTTGAAAGTATAACGTGCTAGCCTGCTGTAATACATCGTATAGTCAGGCACACATTTATAAGAGATTTAACAATGGCCAATTACATTTCTTAAATAATATGTAGCCTATTCCCAGAGAATAATTCATGGGGAAACAAGGTGAGGTGTAAAATGTGTTTTAATATCATAAATGTTACGCCAGAAAACTTCTTGTACGGACTTTGGCAGTAGTGAAGACTCACTGAACGAATTAAGTACAAAGACGAGTCGTTCGCGAACGTGCAAATCACCAGAAGTCGTTCGCGAACTGGTGAACGAATCAGTGAACGAATCTTTCAAGTGAACTGAATCAAAAGATTTGTGTCTCTGAAGGGAATCGGAATTCCCATCACTAAAACGCAGCACTGAGATCTAATAATACTAACACTGAAGTTCTGCCACTGTCTGTGTTTAAGTGGATGTCATTGAAGACCTTTACCAGAGCAGTCTCAGTGCTGTGGTTTGGACGAATGCCTGACTGGAACACATCGAAACAACTATTTAAATGCAAGAAATTACTCAACTGTTGAAAAACAACTTTTTCAATGCTCTTACCTAGACATGGCAGGTTTGATATGGGCCTGTAATTGTTCATTACTGAAGCATCTAGATTATTCTTTTTTAAGAACGGTTTAATGACTGCAGTTTTCAGGGCCTGTGGGAAAATACCTGAGTGAAGAGATTTGTTTACTATATGAAGTAGATCTGAGGCCATGCAGGGCAAAACATCTTTGAAAAATCCTGTTGGAATAATATCAAGGCAGCAAGAGGAGGACTTCAGAAGTTGAATAATGTCCTCTAGGTTTTTATCATTAATCTGATGGAACTGACTGCTTGTCTGATTTTCTGAATGTTGTCAGTGAAGAAGGCAAAGTCATTGCACGCCCTGGTGGATAGAAATTCAGAGGCTACTGACACTGGGGGGTTAGTTAGTCTGTCGACGGTAGCAAACAAGGCACGTGCGTTGTTTTTGTTTTTGGTAATGATGTCAGAGAAGAAAGATTTGTTATCACTAATGCTTTTTTATTACTAGTCTATTGGAAATCAGAAATCCTTTATTCTTCCACAGAAGGGAAATTCACATAAAAATAAAACACTTTAAAATGAAAAAGGCTTATACACATTCAAAGTAGAAAAAACATAACTGCAGGTTTCTTTTTATCCAGAATACAACATGAAGCCTGTGTTTTTGTGTCTGCATCTAAGACAGTGTTTTATCAAAGTGGGGGCCCCGACCCCCCGGGGGGCCGCCAGGGGACGCCAGGGGGGTCACGCAAAGTTTGAGGGAAAAGAGAATTTATTTCTTTTTTTAAAGATACATTTGATGCCAATCTTTTCATATTTTTTATTTATTAATATTTGTATTTTATTGTTTTTAAATCACACGACCGCCCTTTAAGCCAATCAGAATCGAGCTGCCGCTACTGAGAGTGAAAGATAGTGAATATTTCGCTCTGCAGCTGGATGATAGCACGGATGTAGCAAATATTGTTGTTTATATATGAATATAAATATGTTTATTGTTAATATTATTGTTGAATATTATATATAATATTATTAAGGCATAAGTAGCTTTCAAAAATGCTAAAAATCTATGTTAATTGTTCATATTACTGTTCAAGATTATATGATATTATAAAGACAGAAATCACCTTAAAAATGCTTTAAAAATATGTTTACTGATATTAAATATGAATATTAAGAAAATGTATTAAGCTGTATGATTAATTTGTCATATTTTCCATCTGTACTCATAATTTAAAACATTGCAACAGGGGGGGGGGTCCCCGTCAGACGATAATGCCATATGGGGTCCTTGGCATGGCAACGTTTGGGATCGCCCAACCTAAGAAGTTCATAATTACTCTGTCAGTTTGACGGTAAAGAACCTTGAACCTTGAATATGCTTAATGTCAGGCAGGTTTTCCTTTGTTTCTGGAACAGAAGGACGCATATTTTAATACAGATATCTTTATTTTCCAAGATCATTCTGTTTTGTTATTGCAAAAGTATTTGCCACCCCCTCAGACAAGGTTACACCGCCCTGTATTCAATATGATCTGCCGTATGACGAAGAGGTCCATCTGCTGTTTCCAATCAGCAGAGTCCAAACACACAGCGTCTGGGTGGGAAGCACCGGCAGCCCCTCTCCACTCTGATACCCCCCCCCACACGTCCTCTCTCTCTGCTGCTTCCCACATAAACGCTTACCATTTCAACATGACTCGGCTGTTCCCCCGACAACAACTCTTATCTCTCTCTCTATTCCCTCTGTCTCTCTGTGGGCATTTGCTCCCACGCTGATCGCTTTCATTGTGCCAAGGCCTGGCTGTGGCACACACACACACACACACACACACACACACACACACACACACACACACACGCATATCACATGACATGTCACTTGTTGGACACTTTTATCCAAAGCGACTTCCATACTCAATACTGAGGACAATCCCCACAGGAGCAATTTTGGGGTGAAGGGTCTCAGGGACACAACGACATGCTGACTGCAGTGGGGTTTGAACCTGTGACCCCCTGCTACCAACACCAACGCACAACCCACTGTGCCACACGCCCCCCATATCACACACGCACACACACACACGCACACACACACAAATACACACACGCACACCCACATACACACATGCACACACACCCACACACACACATACGCACACACACACGCACATACACACACGCACACACACAAATGCACACGCACACACACACGCACACACACACACACACACACAAATACACACGCACACACACACACACACACACCCACACACACAAACACAAACACACACACACACGCACACACACACATCAATCAATGTTTATTTATATAGCCCAATATCACAAATGTTACATTTGTCTCAGTGGTCTTCACAGTGTGTACAGAATATCAGTATGACAATACGACACCCTCTGTCCTTAGACCCTCTGTCCTTAGACCCTCTGTCCTTAGGCCCTCTGTCCTTAGACCCTCTGTCCGTAGACCCTCTGTCCTTAGACCCTCTGTCCTTAGACCCTCACATCGTACAAGGAAAAACTTCCAAAGAAAACCCACAGTTTAAAGGGAACATGGGAGAAACCTCAGGGAGAGCAGCAGAGGAGGGATCCCTCTCCCAGGACAGACAGACGTGCAATAGATGCCGTGTGTAAATTGAAAAGATAATACATTTGCAACATAGGTAGTCCAAATGTTTGGAAATGCATGTGTGTATAATAGGAAGATGAATCCACGAGGATATCCATCCAGGACCGATGATCCAGGACCACAGCCACGACTCGCGATCCAGGGCTCGCGATCCAGGACACAGGACCGCAGGATCATCCATGACTCCGGATCCCGGCGTATAGAGACACCAAAAGAAAGACATTTGGGGAAGCTGGGTTAATGGAACATGAGAGTACACAGGTATAGACAGAGAGAAGGAAGAAGTAAGATGTCCCCCGACAAACTAAGCCTATATCAGCAAAACTAGGGGCTGAATCTAATCAGCCCTAACTATAAGCTTTATCAAAAAGGAAGGTCTTAAGTGCACTCTTAAAAATGGATAGGGTGTCTGCCGCCCGAACACAAACTGGAAGCTGATTCCACAAATGTGGAGCTTGATAAGAAAAGGCTCTGGCTCCCATTGTACTTTTAGAGACTCTAGGAACAACCAACAACCCTGCATTCTTGGAACGCAATGCCCTAGTAGGACAGTAGGGTATAATGAGTTATTTAAGGTAAGATGGCGCCTGCCCATTGAGGGCTTTGTAGGCGAGAAGAAGAATTTTAAATTCTATCCTGTGTTCTATAGGGAGCCAGTGTAAGGCAGCCAGAACAGGAGTAATGCGGTCCCTTTTCCTAACTCTGGTTAGTACACGAGCTGCAGCATTTTGAATCAGCTGAAGCGACTTGACTGACTTCTTGGTACTCCCTGATAGTAAAGAGTTACAATAATCCAGACTAGAAGTAACAAAAGCATGGACTAGTTTCTCTGCATCGCTTTGAGGCAAGATATGCCTGATTTGTGCAATGTTACGTAGATGGAAGTAGGCGGTCCTTGAAATTGATTTTATGTGGGCGTTAAAGGATAAATCCTGATCAAATATAACACCAAGATTCCTTACAGTCTCACTGGAGGCCAAATTAATGCCATCCATAGTTAGTATATCTTTAGATAATTTGTTTCATAGATTCTTCGGGCCAAGTACAATAACTTCAGTTTTGGTCGTGTTTAACCTCAAAAAGTTTAAGGTCATACACGTTTTGAAGTCCTTAAGGCAGTCTTGCATTTTATTTAGATGATTAATTTCATCAGGCTTGATTGATAAATATAGTTGAGTATCATCCACATAACAATGAAAGTTTACAGAATGATTCCTTATAATATTGCCTAACGGAAGCATATATAATGTGAACAAAATAGGTCCGAGCACTGAGCCCTGTGGCACTCCATGGCTAACTTTGGTTTGCGTGGAAGATTCATCGTTAACACGTACAAACTGTGAGCGTTCAGATAGATAGGACCTAAACCAGCCTAAAGCAGTTCCCTGTATGCCAACCAAGTGCTCTAGTCTTTGCAATAGGATGTCATGGTCGATAGTATCACATGCAGCACTGAGATCGAGCAAAACAAGAATAGAGACAAGTCCCTTGTCTGAGGCTATTAGAATGTCATTTGTGACTTTAACCAGAGCTGTCTCTGTGCTATGATGTGTACTAAAGCGAGACTGAAAATCTTCAGATAAATCATTGTTTTTTAAGTAATCACACAGCTGTTTTGCGACCGCTTTCTCAAGAATCTTTGAGAGGAACGGAAGATTAGAAATAGGTCTATAGTTGGCTAAAACCTCTGGATCGAGGTTGTGCTTTTTAAGAAGCGGTACATACACACACACACACACACACACACCCACACACACACAGACACACACACACACACACCCCCACACACACACACACACACACCCACGTGTACACACACACACACACACACACACACAGCATCACTCCTGGAAACAGGCGGACAATAGCAGGGAAATGTCAGGGTGTTGTTGGGCTCACGTTTAGACACAGGGTGACTCTGTGAGAACTTCTATTAATCACTCGTAAAGAAAACACAATAAAGGAAGTCCACCTTAACTACTGTAACCATGACGTCAGATTAAACATCACAGGAGAGTCATTTGATATGTTTCTTTATCAGAGATTCCCGTCAAGGAAGAAGGAACTTACCCAGGCAACATGACACCAACATAGAAGTGAGTATGCTTCGTAGTGTACTCAAACTGATTTGTTAAGTTAAATACTTCAAATAGAGCGTTTGGGTGAAACACCGAAGTGTTGGATTGGTTCCAAAAGTAAACAAAATTGACAGTTTTGACCAACTCTAATAACTTTGACGTATTCTCAATATGTGGCCTGTTGCATATGGCGGGATAAGAAGGACAACTTTTAGTCAAATATTATTATTGCTGTTCCAATATTATATATATAAGAAATAATATATATAAGCAAGAAAGCATGAAGCTCCAAACTGAGGCACGACATATATACATTATATACATATGCCATTAATAACTGTGTAATATATACCTGGCTGCTAAATCCTAAGAACTGTTACAGGATTTGTATTTTGAAAAGTATTGTTTTTTACTTTTATTTATTTTATTATATTTGTATTATATCATAACTTAGTACTTTTGTTACCATGTGTGACATTGAGCTGCCTGTGGCTCTCTCCTGCTTTCCCCTCGGTGGGACTCTTAGACCCTCTGTCCTTAGACCCTCTGTCCTTAGACCCTCTGTCCTCAGACCCTCTGTCCTTAGAGCCTCTGTCCTTAGACCCTCTGTTCTTAGACCCTCTGTCCTCAGACCCCCTGTCCTTAGACCCTCTGTCCTTAGACCCTCGGTCCTCAGACCCTCTGTCCTCAGACCCTCTGTCCTTAGAGCCTCTGTCCTTAGACCCCCTGTCCTTAGACCCTCTGTCCTTAGACCCTCTGTCCTTAGACCCTCTGTCCTTAGACCCTGTGTCCTTAGACCCTCTGTCCTTAGACCCTCTGTCCTTAGACCCTCTGTCCTTAGACCCTCACATCATACAAGGAAACACTTCCAGAGAAACCCCACAGTTTAAGGGACCATGGAGAAACCTCAGGGAGAGCAGCAGAGGAGGGATCCTCTCCAGGACGGACAGACTGCAATAGATGCCGTGTGTGAATCCAAGAGATAATACATGTTACAGCATATAGACCGAATGTGTCTGAAATGCATGTGTCTGTGATGAGAAGATGAATCCACGAGGATGTCAGCTACAATCCTGAGGAAGCCATCAGGGAAGCAGCATGACGAGACCCAAGGCAGGACCGCAGAGACGGGGTCAGCCACGACCCGAACTCAGGATCCAGAACTCAGGGTCCAGGACTCAGGACTCAGGACTCAGGATCCAGGACTCAGGGTCCAGGACTCAGGACTCAGGATCCAGGACTCAGGATCCAGGACTCAGGACTCAGGATCCAGGACTCAGGATCCAGGACCACAGTAACAGGCACAGCCAGGACTCAGGATCCAGGACTCAGGATCCAGGACTCAGGATCCAGGACTCAGGACTCAGGATCCAGGACTCAGGATCCAGGACTCAGGATCCAGGACTCAGGATCCAGGACTCAGGACTCAGGATCCAGGACTCAGGATCCAGGACTCATGATCCAGGACTCATGATCCAGGACTCAGGATCCAGGACTCATGATCCAGGACTCAGTATCCAGGACTCAGGATCCAGGACTCAGGATCCAGGACTCAGTATCCAGGACTCAGGATCCAGGACTCAGGATCCAGGACTCAGGACTCAGGACTCAGGATCCAGGACTCAGGATCCAGGATCCAGGATCCAGGATTAAAACAAACAGACAAACAAAATCCAGTATATTGAGATGAACAGGTGTCCCGTCACAAAATACAACACACACAAATAACTATATAAAACAACAAAGTGTGTGTATGTGTGTGTGTGTGTGTGTGTGTGTGTGTGTGTGTGTGTGTGTGTGTGTGTGTGTGTGTGTGTGTGTGTGTGTGTGTGTGTTACTTTATGTGTTTAAACGTCAACATTTCAGAGAGCACATATTCATAACAAACAACACCACAACCTCCCAGCATGCACTGCCCAAAACATCCTCATAGCTCCTCGTAGAGATCATCTTGTATAGCTTTAAAGCAATCTGATGTGTGTGATCCAGCGTTCCAGGAGGGGGGGGGGTCCAGAGCTTTCAACTAAGCTTTCTGGATAAAAGTGCGTGTACAAAAACATGTGAAAAGATGTAAACGGTTACACTTTCCACTCCGCTCACTTACTGTCGGACCGCACCGCGTTGGACCGGCACGGGAAACCTCAGGGCAGCTTCCAGGAGGAAATTAATTTCTAAATTAGCTCTCATGTCGTAAAACATTTTGGAGAGGCCTCAACTCTCACCATGCTGCAGTACAGTAGCCCCTGACTCACCCCTTCCCCCTTCTGGTTCCTGGGGACGAGACAGAGATCATGAAAACAGACAGAGGTTCTTCAGAGGAAACAAAAGAGAGATGATGTCGCTGGTATACTTATGGGGACCTACATCTGTTTACATAGTCACGTTTGGGGACTCGCCTCCCTTATGGGGACAAATTGGAGGTCCCCATAAGGGGGATCATTAATTTTAGTGTAAAGACTTGGTTAAGGTTAGACATGTGTTGGTTATGGTTAAGGTTAGGATAAGTCTCCAGGAAATGCATGTAAGTCAATGTAATGTCCCCTGAAGTGATGTATACATGGTATGTGTGTGTGTGTGTGTGTGTGTGTGTGTGTGCGTGCGTGTGTGTGTGTGTGTGTGTGTGGTGTCTCTGTGTGTCACTCCACTCTGATACTCATGCTCGTGATGATATCCAGGACACACACTGTAAACATATGACCCACAAATAAATCAGCGTTAAACGGAGACAGCCCTTCATGACTTAACATTAGGAATATGTATATATTATATATATTCATGTGTTCATCCATTTGTTCAGGGATGCCATGACACAGATTATCAGGGCCACACATAATCCAAATATTAATATCCTTTTTTAATGCAGACTTTTGAACCAAAACTGTGCAGAAACGTAGAAAAAGCACAATGACACAACCAGTGCACGGAAAGCACTTAGTAGGTGGACATTTCCCGTCCAAACGAGAAGTGGATAAGAAACCCTTAAATCCATGAAAAACGAAGATGATCTGGGATTTGTTTCTTCTTCACAGTTCACGTCTTTCCTTGCAGCACAGGAGAAGCGAACAACACATTGAAATCCCTCACATTGGTAGCATAATAATATATCTATGTATCACGCAATCAAAACCAGGAGAAATTACATGTGTTTTTGGAGTTTATCAGTTAGTAATGGGACTTTCCCAATTTATTCATTCCCTGGGTGGGGACACACTGATAGAACGGATACAAAAAGGTTAAAAACATGAAAAATATGCTTAAATATCGAAAGGTTCATGTCATACCCTCTGGCATTACACACGCACTGCTTTGTCTGTCTTCCAGGTGCTTTCTGTGATCAACACTTTGAGATGACATCCTCCGCTTTGACTTTGCCTGTGTGTGGGATACAGATTTGCCGTGTTGCTCAGGAACGTTGGAAATGTCAATCTTGCAATTCCCCCCACTCCCCCCTCTCGTCTTTCTCACCGAGAGCGGACGATGTGCACAGATTGAGATCTCCACACACCCCCACGTCTCCCCTAATTGTCGGCCCTGCTGGAAATGACTTCACTGGGTCACCCCCACGCGGAGCATCATACTGTATCCTTGTTTGGCCTCTCATTGTCTGTCAGCTCACACACACACACACACACACACACACACACACCACACACACACACGCGCACACACACACACAGATCTGAGATGTGCTTGTCAGACACATTCCACCGCTGCTGTATCACCACCCAGACTGCAATTACCTGGTTCTTCTCTTCTTTCGGACTCCTCCACTCATCCTCCGCTCTCTGACAGGTGCTGAGCATTAATTATACACGTGTGGTGTGTTGTACTGTAAGTCATCACACAGCAACAAAGGCTGTGTTGTGCGGCTGTATCCAGGAATCAGAGCTGTTCTGTTATTGAGACGACACCCCGCTTCCTTTGGCAGCTGCAGCGCAGGTAGCGGCGAGGAGGTGTGGAGGAAAGCCTGTAGCTAGCGATGAGCTGTTGCTGCTCGTAAACCCATCCCATAATAAGTGTGTATAATTTAGATCATGGATTAGAAGCAGACGTAAAAGTGACGAGGCGTTCACTGACAGTGAAGACTTTGATGTGCTGTAGTTTCTGAATCAGCATTAAAGCTGCAAGTAATGATTATTTTAATTCCTGAATAATTTGTGTTGGTCTAAATGACACGTAGTTTAATGAAGTTTAAGGATATCATTAAAGGAAGGAGAATTTGGATCCTTAAAGGCGCGCGAGAATTTGAAAGTACGCAGCCGGAAAAAAATCTGCCCCTTCCTCACAGAGCCCCTCCTCCAACACACACGAACGCGCACATGACCAATGAGGGCACGAGATCAGTCTGTGCCCCGATGGAAGGCTGACAGGCAGGTAGGCCATCCAGTTACTTTAGCCGGCTCAGATGATTGGTCGTGTTTTTTACAGCACTCCGGCTTCTACAGATGAAATATTTGTATGTATTTATTATCAAAGCACTTCAGATATTCATTGCTATCGGGATGTTTAGAGCATTCCATGGAATATAACAAATGTTTCTGAAGTGAATTACCTACCTCACCTTTAAGGGTCGTTTTTAAGAAAGTGTAGAAATAAAGGTTGAATCCTGCATTCATAGTTTAATTTAAAGGGGACCTATCATGCAAAATGCACTTGTTGATGTCTTCTCTACATCACCATGTGTCCCCGGTGTGTCTGGGAACTCACGCAGCATCAGAAAATAAAACCCTCTCTCTTTTCCTCCGTACCCAAATCTCTAAAAACGGGGAACAACGGAGCTGATCCACATTTGCGTCCGATATGACGTAACATCTGAAATGTGGACCCACGGGCCAATCAGAAAGCTGCTATCAGAAACAATGCCCGACTGTTCTGGACGTGATATGGTCGGTGTTTACATTAGCATCGCTAGCACTCAGAGCTAACCTGTGCTGGAGAGCATGTGTGTGAAGAAGCAGGAAGTAGAGAGGAACTCACCTCGTGGTGTAACCGGCAAGAGAGAAAGCCTTTGAGCTCCAGACTGTTTCAGAGCCTTGATGATCCATGATATGGCGTTTCATCACGGCAGCATTTAGTTTAGACGGTAGCTGCCGGGTCCCGCATGAGCTCAGACCCCTCCCCCTTTAAAGCTTTATACCCCAAATCAGCACTTTAGAAACAGGAAGTGAAATAGAGGGATATGAGGCATGGCTAGAATGGGGGATCTGTTCGGGATTTTGAGCAAAACACTTCATCGACATGTTTTTAATATATTTGTATATATCTGAGAGCTATGCTATTGCTTAAAAGTAGCATGATAGGTGACCTTTAAATAAATAATATCAGCACAATGTTGTTCACTTTTTTATCAATTCATTAAAATGATTAATATGTTTTATAATTATTATTAATTTATAATATTATAAAGTGGGTTTTTTTCAGGGATGAGGACTATAGCAATGACTAGCCCATTTCCCAGAGTCAAAAAGCCTATTTTCATCAAACCTACTGAATATAAATGTCAAATTCTATTTTTGTACAAGCTAGAACTGGGAAATATTTTCCATGTGTGACTAATTGGTTAATGGCTGATTAAATGTCTTCCTGTTGCATCAATTAACACAAATTAGTCGATATAAAATATCTATTATCGGACACAATAGTTCTTATAAAGTATTCCACAGTTCGACAAAGTGAAACAATAACACAGTTCAAGAGCACATGGAAAGCTTTATTATCACACCGAGCTTCAACACAAACATCGTTAGAGCTTCAGCACTGGGGAGCACAGCTAGTGAGCTCACTGCTACATATAACTTACATAATTTATTAAATATCTTCATTTGGCAGGGTTTCACGAGGAAGCAGGAGAAGGACACGAGTGAGTGGAGGTGAGGTGCAGCGCTCTGAGGTCAGAGGCAGGAAGTAACACTGGGAAGCGCAGCGGGAAAACAACTGGCCAGTATGTGTTGTTTAGTCTCTGCAGGAACACTCGGCTTCAGAGACAACGATTAGAGAGATATAGGAATGTAAAGAAAAGGGAAACCGAGGGAGACGGGAAACACGCGGGAAAATATCACTTCCAAAACGACGAGGATCGGGACACTGTGACGCCGTCTTCATGTTTCATTATACATTCCTTCACTGAAACCCAGATATGCACGCGCTCAGGTTAATACTTCACTTTAGAGGTTTTTAAAAATAGTATATATTTCGTGATATATTCATTTTTTGTTTTAGTTGTAAACAAATCATACAGGACGAACACCTTTAGGGATGACATCGTTTGGCAGCCGATAGACGAAGCGTAACGCGAGGCAGTGACGACACGCAGCCATGCAGGTGAGCACCACGACAACACTTAGTCTAGAGCAATAGATGTGAGGTTGTGGTTTAATACAGTGTTTGAAACTCAAGAGTCCTCAAAGAATGGGTTAGAGAACAATAAATACAAATGTATCCCAACGATTTGTTTCCCTGCGGGGTGATTTGCATGTACGTGCACCCTGCAGGACACACACACACACACACACACACACACACACACACACACACACACACACACACACACACACACACACACACACACCACACACACACACACACACACACACACACACACACACACACACACACACACACACACACACACACACACACACACACACACACACACACACACACACACTCTCTCTCTCAGGGGGGGCTGGTGAGTAACGTGTGTGTGTGTGTGTGTGGAAGCTTGTCATTCCACAAGGTGACTGTGGCAGAGTGATGTAGTCCATGTTTGAGCTACGCTGTGGTTTTAGAGGTGTCTTTAATTAGCAAAAGATCCAGTATCTGCGTCACTGGATCTTCCCCGAACGGATGGATCACACACTTACTGACGTGTGCGTGTGTGTGTGTGTGTGTGTGATGGGGAGTCAGCTGATGAGACACTTTTGGCAACATTAATCCAATATCATGGCTTCTCTCGTAGCGTTGAGCAGCATTTCATGTTTGATTACACGACCTTCAAAAATAGACTTTTTTTAGTTTTTAATACCCTAGAAAACATCGTCATGTATTTTTTACTAAGTTTTGACAAACCAGGAGGCTAGCAGGTGAAACGGGAATACATGCGACCGTCATCCTACTGCCACAATAGGGCCTCTTTAAAAGTGTATACGGTCAACCTGTATCCATGGCAACGTGTTCATTTAAGAGTCATTTCCCCGGCGTTTAACTCATCGGAGCTCCAGAGAAAGCAAACTGTGAATAACAAGCCCGGTCACTCGGAGAGGATTAATACAGTAATGGAACACTCTGTGGGGATCGTGGCGTCGATGGGGTGTCAGTGAAGTGGATTCCCTCTGATAATACAAGGGTGTGGCGCCTGGCTGTGTGTGTGTGTGTGTGTGTGTGTGTAGTTGGTCTCTGAACATGTGGAAACACCACAGAGGTGTGATGACATAATGGGGATTCCCTAAAAGCATTTCTCGTCTGCATCACATGGGATGGGTGTCTCTCTCTCTCTGTAGCTTAAGCACAATGGCGGCGAGGTGTGAGGGCTTTAATTCAGAAACAGTGTAGGTGTGAGGGAGAGACAGCTCACTGAATAAACACATGATAGCATGCAGCCCGAGAAGTAGGAAAACTGCCCGAACAAAAACAAACAGAAGGTGGGACATACAAAGGGAATCCAACGTTAGTTCTCTGGGTCACAGCATGAAGGATCAGAGGGTGTGTTTGGCGCCCTCTAGAGGAGGGGGTTTGCAAAGCCCGGATAGGAAATGAGGAGAGGAGAAAGAAGGGATCACAGGGATGGATATAAGATGGGAGAGGAGAGTGAAAAGGGGGAGACAAGAGAAGGAAGGAAAGAAAAGTAGAGGAAACAAGAGGGGAAGAGGTGGAAACAAGGGCAGGTAAAAGGAGACAAGGAGAGGAAACAGGAAGGGAAAGGAGTGTGAAGAGAGAAGAGGAGATGATAGGAAAACAGACTGAAGAGGAATGTAAATAACAGGACACGAGTAGGGGAAGGAGAGTGTAAAAGGGGATAATCGAGGAAAGGAAAGATGAGGAAGAGAGGAACCAAGAGAGTTGAGGTGAGAAGACAAGAGGAGACGAGGATGAAATAAGGGCAGAGGAGACGAGGAGTGAGAAGAAAGGAGAGGAGATGGAAACAAGAGAGGTGAGTTAAGGAGTGGAGGAAACAAGAGAGTTGATGAAGATTCCTAGGCGTGCTCCAGGAGCCACTGGAAGAGGGGGGTGCGCTGCGTGTCTCTGCCCGCCTGCGGAGCCTCGTCTCTGGGCAGGATGTGAGTCTGAGCCTCCTCACAGTAGCGCAACAGGGTGTGGAGCAGCTCCCCCACCCTCCACCTCCTCTCCTTCAGACGCTGCACCACCAAGGGGAGCTGGAGGAGACACCAAGGGGTTAGACACTTTGATAAGGAGGTGGGAAGTAGTGGAGTTACTCAAGTACATGTTTCTGGTATCAGTATTTACTCCACTACTTATTTTTCTGACGACTTCTTACATGTTGAACTCAAATACCTGTACTTTCTACTTCTTACATGTTGAACACAAATACCTGTACTTTCTACTTCTTACATGTTGAACTCAAATACCTGTACTTTCTACTTCTTACATGTTGAACTCAAATACCTGTACTTTCTACTTCTCACATGTTGAACACAAATACCTGTACTTTCTACTTCTTACATGTTGAACTCAAATACCTGTACGTTCTACTTCTTACATGTTGAACTCAAATACCTGTACTTTCTACTTCTCTCATGTTGAACTCAAATACCTGTACTTTCTACTTCTTACATGTTGAACTCAAATACCTGTACTTTCTACTTCTTACATGTTGAACTCAAATACCTGTACGTTCTACTTCTTACATGTTGAACACAAATACCTGTACTTTCTACTTCTTACATGTTGAACTCAAATACCTGTACTTTCTACTTCTTACATGTTGAACACAAATACCTGTACTTTCTACTTCTTACATGTTGAACTCAAATACCTGTACTTTCTACTTCTTACATGTTGAACCCAAATACCTGTACTTTCTACTTCTTACATGTTGAACTCAAATACCTGTACTTTCTACTTCTTACATGTTGAACTCAAATACCTGTACTTTCTACTTCTTACATGTTGAACTCAAATACCTGTACTTTCTACTTCTTACATGTTGAACTCAAATACCTGTACTTTCTACTTCTTACATGTTGAACTCAAATACCTGTACTTTCTACTTCTCACATGTTGAACCCAAATACCTGTACTTTCTACTTCTTACATGTTGAACTCAAATACCTGTACTTTCTACTTCTTACATGTTGAACCCAAATACCTGTACTTTCTACTTCTCACATGTTGAACCCAAATACCTGTACTTTCTACTTCTTACATGTTGAACTCAAATACCTGTACTTTCTACTTCTCACATGTTGAACCCAAATACCTGTACTTGGGAAGTACATTTAAAAGCCCTCTTTACTTTTACTTGAGTAAAGAAGTTTAGTCAGTACTTGCATATACACAAGCACAAAGGAGGCCACCTGAGGTTTATTAATTGTTATTAAGATGTGAACTTAAAATCACACTGTACATTTTACATTTATATTCAATCTAATATTTAATAATCAATTTCTTGCACAACTCATGAATATATAATACCCTGCTTATATTTAGTACATTTGTATTTCCACATGTATATATTTTTTTAAGCTATTTTATTTCTATTTGAGACGTTTACACTTTAGATTGTTTATTTATAGTCTTTTCATTTCTCTATTGTACAATGCCTTGTCTTTTGATGCTGCTGCAACGCAGACCTTTCCCCGATCGGGATCAATAAAGTACTTCTTATCTTATCTTATTTATGATGTCGCGTCATGCCTCATGAATCAAAGACGGGAAACCGTGCAGATGTGGAGGGCGGGCCTTGTGATCTTTGGGGAATTGGATAGAGCCAAACATATATATCTGTCCAGAGCAGTTTCTGCAAGATTTTCTCTTTCTGACATTTACTTTCCAAACAATCTGCAGTGATATATAGTCGACCAAAAACTAAAGATGTCTGAAGATCCACTAGAATCAATAGAAGCACGAGGGTTTAGCATAAAATAAAGATAGGAAAACTACATTGAAATCGAAGATTACTACATCAATAAAATGTCATTCATAAGAAGACAGAGTTCCCTTTGTGCCTAGTAAAAAGGGCTCGTGAATAATTGTGTTTGTGTACTTCGTTTTTTGTCTATGTTGTTACTCTACTTTTTAACCACAAGGCTGGTTTTATCATTTCATCTGCTGTAGTACGAGTTGTTTTTTAAATAAAAATATAACACCCTTGTAAAGCACTTTGTATATATATATATATATATATATATATATATATATATATATATAGGGAGTCTAGTACCAGGAGTCTAGTACTAGGACTCTAGTACCAGGAGTCTAGCACTAGGAGTCTAGTACCAGGAGTCTAGTACTAGGAGTCTAGTACCAGGAGTCTAGTGCCAGGAGTCTAGTGCCAGGAGTCTAGTACTAGGAGTCTAGTACCAGGAGTCTAGTACCAGGAGTCTAGCCCCAGGAGTCTAGTGCCAGGAGTCTAGTGCCAGGAGCCTAGTACCAGGAGTCTAGTACCAGGAGTCTAGTACCAGGAGTCTAGTGCCAGGAGTCTAGTACTAGGAGTCTAGTACTAGGAGTCTAGTGCCAGGAGTCTAGTACCAGGAGTCTAGTACTAGGAGTCTAGTACTAGGAGTCTAGTGCCAGGAGTCTAGTGCCAGGAGTCTAGTACTAGGAGTCTAGTGCCAGGAGTCTAGTGCCAGGAGTCTAGTACTAGGAGTCTAGTACCAGGAATCTAGTACTAGGAGTCTAGTGCCAGGAGTCTAGTACTAGGAGTCTAGTACTAGGAGTCTAGTGCCAGGAGTCTAGTACTAGGAGTCTAGTACCAGGAGTCTAGTACCAGGAGTCTAGTGCCAGGAGTCTAGTACTAGGAGTCTAGTACTAGGAGTCTAGTGCCAGGAGTCTAGTACTAGGAGTCTAGTACCAGGAGTCTAGTACCAGGAGTCTAGTACCAGGAGTCTAGTCCAGGAGTCTAGTACCAGGAGTCTAGTACCAGGAGTCTAGTACCAGGAGTCTAGTACCAGGAGTCTAGTACCAGGAGTCTAGTACTAGGAGTCTAGTACCAGGAGTCTAGTACCAGGAGTCTAGTACCAGGAGTCTAGTACTAGGAGTCTAGTACCAGGAGTCTAGTACTATGAGCCTAGTACCAGGAGTCTAGTACCAGGTGTCTAGCACCAGGAGTCTAGTACCAGGAGTCTAGCACCAGGAGTCTAGTACTATGAGCCTAGTACCAGGAGTCTAGTACTAGGAGTCTAGTACCAGGAGTCTAGTACCAGGTGTCTAGCACCAGGAGTCTAGCACCAGGAGTCTAGTACCAGGAGTCTAGCACCAGGAGTCTAGTACTATGAGCCTAGTACCAGGAGTCTAGTACTAGGAGTCTAGTGCCAGGAGTCTAGTACTAGGAGTCTAGTACTAGGAGTCTAGTGCCAGGAGTCTAGTGCCAGGAGTCTAGTGCCAGGAGTCTAGTACTAGGAGTCTAGTACTAGGAGTCTAGTGCCAGGAGTCTAGTACCAGGAGTCTAGTACTAGGAGTCTAGTACTAGGAGTCTAGTACCAGGAGTCTAGTACTAGGAGCCGGGGACGCGCTAAATAAATAAATGATACTTATTTAAACATATAATTAAAAGTGCAGAGTCTGTGCTTTTTGGGGATCTCTGTATTGCAGTGGCGAGCCGTCAGGGCCCTCTAGGCCATTTCATTAGTTTTACCAAAATAACTTGATTTAAATTGTATTTAAAATAACATTACCAAATAAATAAATCCTTCGAATCTGCCTGTTCAGTTTCTGTTTGAATGTGAAGGGTTAAATGAAAGAAGCTCGTCTCTGCGAGGTGAAGAGAGGAGCTGATTGGACGTCCTGCTGTGAATTCACAGAGGGTCGCTATAGTAACTGAACGAGAGAGTAATATCAAATGACCGTACAATTGACCAATCATATCTTTCCTCTAAATGGGTGGGTTTTATTATCGCGGACTTTATGACAAGTTCCGCCTGCTATGAAGCTTTTCTAGTTTCCATAGCAACAACAACAACTTCCTGTCAACAGCATAAACTCGCCTTCAAAATAAAAGCATGCCAAATTACACTTAAGACATACAACTGCAACGAAAGTAACAAACACAATGCAATACCCTTTTCAATTTCAAAGAACACAAATTGGGTTAGAAGAGACATGAATAAGAGGGGACACATGTTGATGTAGAAGAGACATGAAGAAGAGGGGACACATGTTGATGTAGAAGAGACATGAATAAGAGGGGACACATGTTGATGTAGAAGAGACATGAATAAGAGGGGACACATGTTGATGTAGAAGAGACATGAATAAGAGGGGACACATGTTGATGTAGAAGAGACATGAAGAAGAGGGGACACATGTTGATGTAGGAGAGACATGAAGAAGAGGGGACACATGTTGATGTAGAAGAGACATGCAGAAGAGGGGACACATGTTGATGTAGAAGAGACATGAAGAAGAGGGGACACAAGTTGATGTAGAAGAGACATGAAGAAGAGGGGACACATGTTGATGTAGAGGAAACATGAAGAAGAGGGGACACATGTTGATGTAGAAGACACATGAATAAGAGGGGACACATGTTGATGTAGAAGAGACATGAAGAAGAGGGGACACATGTTGATGTAGAAGAGACATGAAGAAGAGGGGACACGTGTTGATGTAGAAGAGACACGAAGAAGAGGGGACACATGTTGATGTAGAAGAGACACGGAGAAGAGGGGACACATATTGATGTAGAAGAGACACGAAGAAGAGGGGACACATGCTGATGTAGAAGAGACACGAAGAAGAGGGGACACAAGTTGATGTAGAAGAGACACGAATAAGAGGGGACACATGTTGATGTAGAAGAGACACGAAGAAGAGGGGACACGTGTTGATGTAGAAGAGACACGAAGAAGAGGGGACACATGTTGATGTAGAAGAGACATGAAGAAGAGGGGACACGTGTTGATGTAGAAGAGACATGAAGAAGAGGGGACACGTGTTGATGTAGAAGAGACACGAAGAAGAGGGTCACATGTTGATGAAGAAGAGACATGAAGAAGAGGGGACACATGTTGATGTAGAAGAGACGTGAAGAAGAGGGGACACATGCTGATGTAGAAGAGACATGAAGAAGAGGGGACATCTGTTGATGTAGAAGAGACATGGAGAAGAGGGGACACGTGTTGGTGTAGAAGAGACATGGAGAAGAGGGGACACATGTTGGTGTAGAAGAGACATGGAGAAGAGGGGACACGTGTTGGTGTAGAAGAGACATGAAGAAGAGGGGACACGTGTTGGTGTAGAAGTAAATCCATTGTGCTGGTCGTGCAGATGTTGAGAGGAGGTCTCACCTGCTGCAGCTCTCTGTCCGGACTGATCTGGATCTGAGGGGCGTCGGCCATGGAGGCTGCGACCCACTGCAGCATGCTCCTGAGCTGGGGGTCAAGGGTCGCCTGGTGGGGGCCGCGGCCCAGCTCCCTGATGTCCGAGTTCACCACGAGCAGCGCCGTGCGGGGGGGGAGCCTGCAGCTGGGTCCGGTCCACACAGAGGGTCCCTGCAGCACATAATAATAATATACACTTTATTTATATAGCATCGTTCATGCGTCTATAACAAGGTTCAAGGCTTTCATTAATCATACGTACATAGCTACAGTGTCGTCATGACGATGAAAATCTTAGGTCACTCCATATATGCCGTTAATAACTGTGCAATATATACCTGGCTGCATCCAGGATGTGTTTTTTGTAAATTGTGTAACTTTTTTATTATATATTTGTTTACCTTTTAAAAAAAATGGTATGCATGCGTCTTACAATTGGTAACATTACGTTGTCTTTGGCTCTTTTCTGCTGTAACAATGTAAATGTCCCCTCTGTGGGCACGATTAAAGGTACTCTGATTCTGATGCCTGACGCAGCCCAACGTGCTTTACACAGGCGTTTAACTGCAGAGAGAAACGTCAGTGAAGCAAACTATGAACAACAAGCCCAGTCATTCAGAGAGGATTCATACCGTCATCACACACTGATCAGTCACAGCGTGGGTTTGTACATTAGTGTGTGTCTGTCTTCAGAGCATCCTACAGACGGACACATGCAATAACTGCACATACGTAGCAGTCCCACTTCCTGCTCTGCTCAGTTCCCACGCTCCCACAGTACAACAGACCCAATGATGGGGGGGGCGCCCACACACACACACACACACACACACACACACACACACACACACACACACACACACACACACACACACACACACACACACACACACACACACACACACACACACACACACACACACACACACACACACACACACACACACACACACACACACACACACACACACACACACACACACACACACACACACACACACACACACACACACACACACACACACACACACACACACACACACACACACACACACACACACACACACACACACACAGTCTGTGGAGGGAGTGGAGTGGCTGGTGGCTTCATGAATACGGGGGTGGTGAAATCCCCGGCTGCAGGCAGGCAGACGTACACACGGTCACACGCACATCCCAAAATCAAGGCCAACTGTTCTGAATCCCGAAGAGAGGAAAGAGCAAGATGGGGGGTTTTCTATCTTTCCCCGATTTCCTCTGCCGTCTAAAGAAGTGCTCTGCGAGACATTCAGATTTGTTCTTGTGCCAAAAACGGGTATTTCAGTGTATTCCACGTTGTGACACAAACAGACATTCAGTAGTTCAGAGTTGTTCTTACACAATTCCACGTGCAGAAAATCAAATGAATCGAAGCGTAAAAACATGACCTCACATTTCCTGTTATGGCATTGCAGATAAATTCCTTACGCACTATTTAATGTCGACTACATATCCACTAGGCCTAGGGGTCGACCGACTATCGGCCTGGCATTTCAAAGAAGTTGCGTTATTCTACATTTTGACACCAAGATGTTATGATTTTAGGTATATCGGTTCCAAGTATCGTACCATACTGCTATACGTTTTGTAACGGGGGCAGGCTCTCGCACCCACCACTGCACTTTGCATCAGTCCTTAGGACGGCCCTCTCTGCACCAAAGAAGACCATCACACATGTTGATTTGTATTGCTAGGTAAGCCGCCCTTATATATCTCCAGACTTCTGTCCTTTTATACTTGCTTTTTTAATACCAGACGAGCAGCCAATGGGATGCTTTTAAATGTCCCTTTGATGCAGTCAGAGCTCGGTAAAGCTGCATGCTCCCACTATGCTTAAAGGTATGCTACGATTAGCCCTTCATGAAACATGTAGCTGTGTACCTGATGCTATTGCTATGTGATTATGCTTCTTGCCACTGCACAAATGGCCTTCTGTATTTATATTTGAACTGTATGTTTTTTTTGTTTAATGCCCTTGTTTTCTAATGAAACTTGTTGTGTGCCGTGTTGGTCAGGACTCCCTGGAAGAAGAGATCTTGTATCTCAATGGGACATTCCTGGATAAATAAAGGATAAATAAATAAATATCGGTTATCGGTCTCCTTGATTACTAATAATCGGTCTTGAAAAAGCCATATCGGTCGATCCCTAATATCCACTCGATGTAGGCACAATTCGAGACAAATAAATCCTCTTTTCATTGCCGGGAGGAACAACCGAGTTAAATTCATCTTACACAATAAGAAGCCAAACGCCAAATAAAATCTCAATAATAAAAAGGTACCGAAAGGCCACAAGATGTTGTATGGTCACACACATTAGGGTTAATGTACAGTATGTGAAACATCCTCACCGCTGGACTCCTCTTTGACCTCCGTCTCCTTGTCCTCTGGGTTGTCACTGTTGGATGAGAAATGTCACACAGGTCAGAGAGACGGGAGAAATGTCCGGGAGCTTCATGAAAGACGATACAGACGACAATACGGATGCTAAAGCTAACAGCCTTTGGTATGAGCATATCAAAAGCCACATGCACTGCAAACAAAAGAAACCTGCATATTTCCCATCAATGCTTTCTCTATATTCCTGTAAATGTACTTTCCTGCTTTAATGTCTTTTGTCAGTTAAGACCCGGTGACTAAGAGCACATGTCAATAAGTGCGAATGTTTATTTTCTCCATTCTGAAATCTACCCTGTATCCATTCTGTCAATCGTTCAACTATTCGCTGTGTGACGTGCCAACAGGTAAACAGTCATTTCTCTGCTTCGTAGGAATGTTAATCACCCTGTTGTTGACACACCCGCGGCTACAGACACTTAGACTCTGTTCAATATGATATCATAAGCATATCACTCTCTAAGAAGGCTTTCACTGTCTTTATGAAGAGGATAGATAGATAAGAGGATAATGAAGCAGTAATGACATTGTCAAAACAGAAGAAGTGAGGAGGACTAAGAACACAGACTGCAGGGCAGCAACAATCACCAAAACAATACCAATGTTACTTCCTTTTTTGTATTAATGGCAGTGCATGTAGAGCAGGAACCCAGCAGTGTATTTGCTGCAATTGGCAAAAAGTAGCACATTTTGCCACATACTGAAAGGCACTGTTGACTGTTATCCAAATACCTAAATGATGTCTCTTGTGGTTTCTAAATGACACTACTGAACGGCATATCGATGAACATTAGCCGCCTTTAGCTTAGCGGTGGTGGCGTGAAGTCATGTGACCGTGCTGTGGTTCCTTTATAGCCCAACATTAGCCTCCTTTAGCTTAGCGGTGGTGACGTGAAGTCATGTGACCGTGCTGTAGTTCCTTTATAGCCCAACATTAGCCACCTTTAGCTTAGCGGTGGTGATGTGAAGTCATGTGACATTGCTGTAGTTCCTTTAAAGCCCAACATTAGCCTCCTTTAGCTTAGCGGTGGTGACGTGAAGTCATGTGACCGTGCTGTAGTTCCTTTATAGCCCAACATTAGCCACCTTTAGCTTAGCGGTGGTGGCGTAAAGTCATGTGACGTTGCTGTAGTTCCTTTATAGCCCAACATTAGCCGCCTTTAGCTTAGCGGTGGTGGCGTAAAGTCATGTGACCGAGCTGTAGTTCCTTTATAGCCCAACATTAGCCGCCTTTAGCTTAGCGGTGGTGGCGTGAAGTCATGTGACCGTGCTGTAGTTCCTTTATAGCCCAACATTAGCCGCCTTTAGCTTAGCGGTGGTGGCATAAAGTCATGTGACCGAGCTGTAGTTCCTTTATAGCCCAACATTAGCCTCCTTTAGCTTAGCGGTGGTGGCGTGTAGTCATGTGACCGTGCTGTAGTTCCTTTATAGCCCAACATTAGCCGCCTTTAGCTTAGCGGTGGTGGCGTGTAGTCATGTGACCGTGCTGTAGTTCCTTTATAGCCCAACATTAGCCTCCTTTAGCTTAGCGGTGGTGGCGTGTAGTCATGTGACCGTGCTGTAGTTCCTTTATATCCCAACATTAGCCTCCTTTAGCTTAGCGGTGGTGGCGTGTAGTCATGTGACCGTGCTGTAGTTCCTTTATATCCCAACATTAGCCGCCTTTAGCTTAGCGGTGGTGGCGTGTAGTCATGTGACCGTGCTGTAGTTCCTTTATATCCCAACATTAGCCGCCTTTAGCTTAGCGGTGGTGGCGTGTAGTCATGTGACCGTGCTGTAGTTCCCTTACAGCCTACCGTTAGCTTTTTTCTTCTGGAGATCGCATTGACAATTTAAAAATAAAGTGGTGTTACTATGCAGAGATTATCCTCCTGGACCTATTTTCTGCAATAATCCAAAATCCAGTTGAAAAAACTCCTATTGCTTTTTTTGTTGAGGGACCGGTTGCAACACTAACATCTGGGTTAACCTAGTTGAATTTGTCATCACTGAAACACATCATCGCATCCTATAGTTTTGTACTTTTTAGACGCCAAGGTACAGGCAAAAAAAAAGTCCAGTCCCCTGCAGGCTTAACAGAGATGTGGATTGGCATTGTTTCCCCCATTGTCAGTTAAGGGTTGAAACAAAATAAATGCAATAATTGTTTTTGCAAGTTTAGCTCTTTTAAGATTCCGAAAATCTGTAGCAGATTTGCCACTGGTTTCAATTGATGTTAGAACATCACCATACATATGTTGTCAATGTTACTCATCTCTGATCATGCATGTAAGGCACTGATCGTCTTGCTGTTGCCTTCAGATGTCTGCGGGAAGCTCGTTCAGGGTCTACGCAGGAATCCTGAAGTCCCCTATTTTAAGACCCTTTCCATACATTCTAAGACCTCATCCGCTCTTCGAGTTTTAACCGGTTACCTTGGCGACACACTTCACCTCACATTGACTATACACAGTATTGATTGTCCTTCCTCCTTATCTTCCGACCATTTGGACGCAGACTTGCATTTCCCCATAACGATGTTGCTTAGCAACCGGCGTAAACGGACCTTCGCGCTATCAAGCAGTGAGCGTGCGACGTCCTGTTCAGACGACGTCAAACCCAACGGGACGCCATCAATAAACTACAGAATCACACTACACACCTACGCCGTCGCCATGACTACATTCAGGCAGACGGTAGAACACAACCTCTTTGGACCATTCATATACTTATTGAAAACAAGCTACAAAATGTAACACCTTGGAAAATGCCGTTTAATACTTTTTAAGAGCCCGCGGACACCCGGTCGCTGATGGTAAATAAAACCCAGAAAACATGGAAGTTGTTAAAAAAAAAGGTTTTGCATTGAAACGATTGCTGTTCAGAGGTACGAGTCTCAAACTCTGATGGTACTACAAGCACATGTTGATGATCATGGGGATTGATATTTCCGTACTGCTGCACATGCAAAAACACATCCACCATTCTGAAAAACAACAGCATGATTATAAATGGCTTGCAGTAAATCTCAGGGTTTCTCATGAATTTGCACCTACACAAATTAAATTACAATCCATTAGTAGGTTTAAACTGTCAAATAGCATACATGCATTTAGGGAAAGACCCCCGACATATAACCATATCATACATGGTCCTAATAAGCAACAGCATCACATGAAAGCAGTGCAGGAACAGCACATCTCGAGCAATACAACACACACAGACATCAACAAGCATATGTCAGCACTATTTATGTTTGGAGCTTTGTGTGGTCATGCAAGGGACTGGTGGTTCCTAGTATGAGACGAAGTATACATCAAAATGAAATATATGATGAAGCAATTCCCTGTCTCCAATTTCCTGCTGAGATTTTCCACTGCTGGATGTTTGACATGCTTTCTTTTTGGCTTCATAGTAAACTCAATGACTGGACAGTTCTCTTGTTGACCCCCCATGTGTAACGGGTGTTTGACCAACCTGTCAGAAGGGGAGAAGGACATGCGCTCCTCACACGCCTCCCCCTCCAGACCCAGACTGCTCCAACTGCTGCTGTTCCCATTGCTGCTGGAGAGAGAAGGACAGTTATGCACCACTATAGAATAGAATACAGGGTGTATGCAGGAACCCTGAAGTCAGATGGAAGACCCTTTAAGACCCTTTCCACACATGTCAAGACCTCATCGCCACTTGGAGTTCTAACCGGTTACCATGGCGACACACTTGACCTCACATTGACTATATACAGTATGGATTGTCCGTCCTCCTTGTCTTCCAACCATTTGGACGCAGACTTGCATTTCCCCATAACGATGTTGCTTAGCAACCGGCGTAAACGGACCTTCGCGCTATCAAGCAGTGAGCGCGCGACGTCCTGTTCAGACGACGTCAAACCCAACGGGACGCCATCAATAAACTACAGAATCTCACTACACACCTACGCCATGACTACATTCAGGCAGACTGTAGAACACAACCTCTCTGGACCATTCATATACTTATTGAAAACAAGCTACAGAATGTAACACCTTGGAAAATGCCGTTGAATACTTTTTAATAGCCTTAATTTTCGCTAACTTGATTTATCAACTTTGAATACTTTTTAAGACCCCGCGGACCCCCTGATAAAGTGTTTTAGTAACCAAAGGATGAAAGTGAAATAGCCATACATATTTCTAAATCGTAGTGGTCGCAGTCTTTGAGGGGCGGAGGTGTGTTTATGAATGTTCACAGTTGACTTATCTTATTGGCTGTAAGATAAGATAAAATAAAGATAAGTGGTACTTTAGTGATCCCAATTGGGAAATGTTTGCGTTGCAGCAGCAGCATACAAAACAAATAAACAATTTCACATAAGTAGAATAAACAATACTCGAATTTAAACATCTAAAAATAGAATTGAAACAGAATTTAAAAGTAGAAAATATACAGATAAAAAAAATCTATAAACGTTGACAATAAAACATAAGCAACATATCTTGTTCACTGATACTCAGAATGATGACTATTCCTTTCATTAGGATTACTACTTCTCTCTATTCTGCTTTTTGGGGTTTTCCCTCTCCTATAGTGTGTTGTATAGGTTTGTGTGCATGTAAATGGTCTCCAAAAGCTACAATCCCTGTGTTGCCTCCAGAGGGAGTGTCCCTCCCACACGGTTGACCAATCACAACAAAGCCGGCCAGCTAACCAATCAGAGCAAGACCTTTTTGAACATTAAAGCATGTCACATGAGAGACACTCCATTGAAATATGAACCTGACAATGAGCAGAATAGGGCCTCTTTAAATGACCCATGACTCTTTCCACTTGTATTTACTTATTCTATTTATAACCGTCTATACTGGTTACATCGTCTATAGCAGGGGTGTCAAACTCAATTTCATCTCGGGCCACATCAGCATTATGGTTGCACTCAAAAGGGCCAGTTTTATATACAAGACGATATCAAAGTACATATATACATTTTTAATATATATATAAAATAGTGTATTATATTACATTATTTTGAGGGAAAAAAGGTGAAAATTGTAGATGCATTGTGGGACATGTAGTTTATGGGCAACGTGCTTCTGTAAATCACAATGTAACCGTATAATAAACATTATAATCTTTGCAAGCTCTTGTGTGGCCGTATGAAATGAAGTCACGGGCCGGATTCGGCCCCCGGGCCTTGAGTTTGACACCCCTGGTCTATAGTCATATTTATTCATATTATATATACAAAGTGTTTTAAACTGGTCAAAATCGTATCCATATTTATACGACTGTCTATATCATACTGTCTATGTTTGTACTATCTTTATGGTGTATTCAACATGTATACCACTGCATGTGTGTGTGTATCTTTTAATACGGTTGATATACTTGAGGTTTTTATATCTGTCATATCTAAATAACACGGAAATTAGATTAGATGCTAACTGCATTTCATTGTTCCAGTTCTTGTACTCGGTGCAATGACAATAAAATGTAATCTTATCTAATGTGGTATTGTTCCTGTACCCTGTAATCAATCTGCAATGTCTCGGTGAGAGAAGGCTTGCCGACATTGGGCATCGAGAGCTTTGTCTCCTCTCCAATATAGTGGAAATAGATGGCACAAAAAGCGCTGAAAAATACACTTGGAACAAATAAATATGTTTTTCTAGATTTCATGATATCAGTCAGGATTGTTGGGAATTATGTTCAAGAAAAGGTCGACATCTTTACGGACACAATCACCAGCACTGGGCAACTAAGGCACAATATGTTATATTAATAAAGAACGCTACAGGTAAGCGTAAATATGTTAGATTGTGTCCCTTTAAATCAAAAGGAGGATTCTCCAAAGGATGCAGGTGTTCCACCGTCACCGTCTGTAAATGTTGATGAAACCATTTGTTGCTTAAAGGCTCAAACCGTGAGATCATGGCATTCTTGTCTTTACATAATCCGGTAAATCCTGCGGGTTCCACCAAGACAACCGGCTGACAACAAAAGCACAACAACGCACACTCTGCAATTAGCCAACGCTCAGCCTGCTGGCTGGAACCTGCACACGGCGGCCCGCGGCGTTCACGGGACCTTTCTGATGCCTAAAAATAGCTCTGTTAATCTGCATTACCACGCGTAGCTTTCTCTCTGCGGCGAGAGGGCCTGACACATGGTGGGAGCTGCCTCGTTTAGTCCATCATCAGCGTCTTCATAAACCCCTCGAGGTGTTTTTGTTTCATCTTCCTGTTATTTCATCTGCCGGGTTTCAGTGGGATTGTGTTTTGGTTGCAGTGGGAGTTTGAAGAGAGACAAAAGAGTTACACATGCCGGACTTTGATCCTTTTTGAATCACCGCCCGAAGTCAAAAGAGCCCTCAAAGACACACCTTTCCACAATATTTTGGTACATTAACTTGGCCCCGATGGCAACATAACTACATTGTGTTTCCTGGGAAAGAAATGCAAATGTTGTCAGTTTTGCATCCATGGAGATTTCCACGTCTGCCAGAGACCGCTTTCTTCCCAGAGGCTTAGAGGATGCGGACCCATCACTTAGAGCGCCGAAACTCACTCACTCTACAAAATACAGCACTGATGTCCGTCCAAGAACAGAAGGGCCAGTTCTGTCACAACGACTACTTGGTGCTTATCCCTGTGGTGTGTTTCAAAATTGCGTTTTGGCAGTGAAGCCTAAATGAGAATCCCAAACAATACGCCGTGCCCTGCGCTGACCTTGGGAAGCCTCGCGCTGCAACCACAGGAGACTCCTGCGAAACAATGTCTGACACGAGCAATACAACATTTTCCTCTATTCTTCTGGGTCTGAGGAAATGGACAGCACAGATTCACATGTAATAACCACGTTTTGGAAGGAATACTTCGCCTCCAACATGACTATGAGTGTATCATTCACTCACCCTGCGTTACCGTGAATACCGATAGAGGTAATTCACTTCAGAAACACTTTGTTATATTTAGGGCTGTCAAGTTAACGCAATTTCTTTTTAACGCCACTAATTATTTGTCCTCGGCCCGCCCCGTAGTTTCAGAGCCCAAAGGCTTGACGTTGTTGCCGTTAGTTGGACGGTGGGAGATTCTAGCGAGAGATATGGATACAAAAAAAGTTGTTTTAAACGGCAAGCCAAGCTCACAGCTGATGCCGACACACGCTTGAGAGTTTGCCGGGGAGACGCCGGGACAACAGCAGCGATAGCTAAATGGGGGGCTACAGCTTAACATCGTGGAGGACGAGGGGCTGCGTTAGATCATTCGGATCGCATCCAACGGGTCGACGGCACATCACAGCGCTTTATTCTGACCCACAGTGGGAACGTCTCGTGCTTTGACTGGTATGAAGACAGAGGAGCGGCATTTCAGACAACTGTAAACGGGCTTGTCTGTTTGAGCAACTGGCTCAGTGCAGAGAAGTAGACTGGGTGGAGAGAGAGAGAGAGAGAGAGAGAGAGAGAGAGAGAGAGAGAGGAGATTGTTGTGTTGAAATGATGATAAACAAACATTTGTATAAAGCATATGTTGATAAGAGTATTAAAAAGCTGAAAAAGATGCCTCTAAGGTACATTTAGAACAGACAAAAAAAATTGCGATTAATCGCGATTAACTATGGACATCATCCGATTAATCGTGATTAAATATTTTAATCGACTGACAGCCCTAGTTATGTTCTTAACATCCCGATAGCAATGAATACATGAAATGCTTTGACAATAAATACATAAACAAACATCATCTGTGGAAGCCGTGGCGCTGTAAAAAGCTCGACCAATCATCTGAGCCGGCTAAAGTAACTGGATGGCCTACCTGCCTGTCAGCCTTCCATCGGGGCACACACTTATCTCTGCCCTCATTGGTCATGTGCGCGTTCGTGTGTGTTGGGGGAGGGGCTCTGAGAGGAAGGGTTTCCGGCTGTGTATTTTCAAACTCTAGCGCACTCGAGCTGCTTCCTCCAGTCGTACCCACCCCACCTTTAATGCCGACGTTTTTTAAAGAGCAAGGCTTTATTAAAGAAATGCATACATTTGGGGGGGTAGTGGACAGACTGCTGGATAAATGAGAGTTGGTTTATACTGCATGAGTTGTGTAAAAGTTTGTAAGTTTAATAATATATATGAAATGATCATTTTGCGGTGATAGCTTTCCTTTAAGTACGGAGTCCATAACTACACAGAAATAAATCCTACCGTCTTTAACTGAACCGACCGGAGAAAATGTATATTCCCCGATATCCTAGATTATCTTATCTTCCTGTATCTTAGAAATATTTTTGAGAGCTGATGACGAGATTGTTCAAACGCAGGGGGAACATGCAGTATGTGGGAGAGAGATGGAATGATGTGCCACCTGTTGTTGCCACGCTGTTCGGAAAACGCAACTCTATCTCCTGTGAGATTAAAGCAGCAGCAGCCGTCATCATATCAAAGAAATTATCGCTGCACCCTTTCAGGGAGACTCTGGGAAGACAAAACTGTAACCGGTTTACAGCAGGGGTTTTTATAACTGCTGCTACTGGTAGAAAATTGAAAGATGGCCACTAACATGAGCATAAACCCCACTAAAACATTATCTGTGTTTTTATGCTTACTTATCAGCACAAACATCGTTTATTGTCGATATTATTATTATTATTGTTGATTATTATTATTATTCATAATATCACAGCAATAGTAAAACCAGATGTGTGTTAATACATATACTACAACATTGGCCAGACCCAAACACTAATATATATATATTTTTGAATAGATTAAGGGTATTAGTGTAAATCTGCAACAGGCGCCCAGCAGGAAACTGGGTATTTGGTATGTTATGCATGAGAAAGGTAGTGGTTGTCTACCTGTCACTGAGGTGCAGGAAGCTGCTGTTATCGTCCTGATGCTCGTCTTCAAAGCTCAGGTTAGACCAGCTGCCCAGACTGTCGTCTCCCACACTCAGCTGCTGGGACACGGACGACTCGGCAACTTCCCTACAGGGGAAGCTAAAACACACAGAGGGATGGAAGAAGAGGAACCGCTTTTAAAAACATGGGAATTGAGGATGACAATTCTCTGAATGCATTACAATAGGCGCTTTCACACCGGAGTACTTTCCCCAGGAGTAGTTCCGATAGTTCCTGGGATTTTGCGTTCACACCAAAAATATCTGGAACTAAAACTTTTGTTTGCGAACCTTTTCACCCCTTTTCAGTCCCTGCTAGAGAGGTGGTACTCCGGGGGACGGAAAAGGTTCCAATTTCTGATTGGCTGGTCGAATGGCAAACCACGCCCCGTAAAACTCGGAAAAGTTTTGTGAAGCCGCCATTTTATTTGCTGGCATTAGCATTATTAGCATTAGCCTAGCGCACCAACGGAGAGAGACTAACTTATGGCAACACAAAAAAAACATGGAAGCGGTGGAGTTGTTTGCGGCCTGCCAGTAAACCCAAAGCAGAAGAAGAAGAAGTGACGTCAGCGGCTTCATTTGCCTAATCCTCCCCCAGGGACTTATTCCGGTGTGAACGCGATCTGATGAACTAAGTTCTGGGAACTAAGTACGGCAAAGTACTTGGTGTGAAAGCACCTATAGGTAAAGTAAGGTAACATATAAATATGAAAAACATATAAACATACCAAACATCTAGAAGCAGCTTTAAAGCGCAGTATTTAAGGAGTTTTAAGGAAACTTGTTGGAAGGGTGAAGAAAACGGCTACGAAAAAACCCCTTAAATTTGAAGGTGATAAGAATCACGTCGCGTATATATATAGGCAAAAGTCAACTTAACAAAGCTCCTTAACAGCTACACTAGGTATGTGTTGCTCTAGCCATCAAACGAAAACATATTGAAATGAAAAAAGCATCAAAAACAACCACTAGACTGAATCATGGTTGGTTACCTGATGTTGCCGGGCAGGCAGATGTTGGATATGGCCGACGTCATGATCTCAGCAGTGAGACTCTCAGCATAGCTGGCTCCATCATGCCCGATGCCGCTGTCTGCGTTCAGGCTGGTGTTGCTCAGCTCACGTTTAGCTGTCTCCATTGCCATCGACACCATCTCCTCTGCAAACATTGCCTTGTGGTCCAGGTCGATGTGGATCTTGGGAATCTCCAAGCTGGGGAGACGCTCGGCTCTTGCCTGACCGTCTTCCCTCCTTCGCCTCCTCTGAAGTGCGGGCTGGTGGTGGTGCCTGCTAGGTTTGGTGCAGTATGGGCACTCCTGGACCTGACAATAACGGCATGTCCTCTCCCCAAGAGCATGGCCCAGCGATTGGCCCTCAGACAACCTCTGGGTGTGCGAGTGTCTCTCGTGTCCTTGGTTCCTCTGGTGCTCCCGGGATGACTGTCCAACTGAAGCCATGCTCATCTTCAGAGTGTCATCAACTATTTTCCTGGCATAATGCTCGATAACCTGCATCACCTGACCCCTGTAGCCACCGTCATACAGGCTTCCTGTACTGTGGTACTGCTTGCTCTTCGCCTCATTGGACAACAGAGGGCAGGAGAAGGAGTTCCTGATGAGGTTCTCTGCCATGTTTTCAAGTTTGGACTTCTTATAAAGACAGGAGTCAGTGAGAGACTTGGGAAGTCGTGCAGAGGAACAATGCAGCTTGCGGGTCACATCGCAGGTGATGTTGTACGCTAAGGACTCTGCGAAGTTGAGCAGATCCATGTACTCCCTTTGACTCTGCTCTTCAGAGTCACTGCAACAACACTGAGCTGCGTCACCCGAAGGACTAACCACCGACTCATCTCTGTTCTTGGGTGTCGAGGCCTCACTTCCAGACACTTTCCATTCATCGGGCAGCGACCTGGAAGAGTGAAGCCGGGTGCTCGAGGATCTCTTATTAATCTTGCGACTGGCATGAGCCAAGCCCAGTTTTATGGAGCGGTAGGCCAAACGACTCGCATACTGGTCTAGCACTAACTCCCTGTTGCCTCCCTCCTTTTTCAGAACCCTAATGAGGTAGCCAGCGTATTCGTCCGTCACACTCTCACAGCTCGGATACTCAGAGGACAGGCCAGAGCTGGAGCTTGACATCGTGCTTGAAGTGGAGGGAGGAGACCGGAAGACCGAGGCTATCAGGTCACTAGACCACTGCTCAGCCAGCCGCCCTACCCTCCAGTCTTTGTTCTGCTCTGCGCCAGGAGGAGACTGGTGATGCAAAGACTCAGAGCTAGATCTCTCAAAGCTCCTTCTTCTGAGGTCTTTGTGATATGGACATTGCTGTGCAGAGCTCACCATCCTCTTCACGTCATTGATGACTTCTCCGGCCACCTCCCCGGCATAAACCCACAAGGTGTTTAGGGTTTGCTCTGAGAACTGAGCCACACTGTCTCTCCTTCTTCCACTGCCTTTGTTCATCTCTCCTTCCTCCTCCGCCACTCCCAGAGTGTCCATCTCTGTTGCCATTGAGACTATATGGCAAGCCAACCGCTCGGCATAATGTAAAGCTTCCTTGTGGGACATTCGGCGAGCGGAAATCTGGTTCGAATCCCGTCGGCCACTTCCTGTCTCTGGACATTTGTTAGTGCCATCGACTCCACCCTCTTCTGCCAATTCTTCAACCTCTTCATCCTCATTGCCATCCGCCTCCTCAGAGAGAGACCTCATCAACTTAAGCATGAATTCAGCCTTGTCTGCCTCGGGGGAGATGTCTTTTGGCCCTGGGCCCGGCTCAGGCTGATAGTGAGGAGTGGGAGGTGGGGTAGCGGGGGAAAATTCCTTGGCTAGCTTGCTTTTCAGCTTCTTTGAGAACTGTTTAATCTGTTTCTCTTTGGACACCTCGCTGGGCTGCTGAGGGGTAGAAGGAGGAGGGCCGGGAGTCCCACCAGACTTTTGTCCAGAGCTTTGAGCCGAGTCATCCCCCGGAACAGATGTCCTCCTTTGTCCACCCATCTCGGTGCCCGGTACATCAAGGGTATGCATCATCACAGGATGTGTTTCAGCCACACCTTTGTTCTTGGCGTCTAACTCACAGCTGGCTCTATTTTGGCTTGTCTGGAAGGAAATGTGAGGGATGCTTGGGAGTGTCGCTTGCTCAACAGGGATGATGTTTCTAACATATCCAGGATCTCTACAGACATATCTGAAGCAAGCGCCCTGCTTTGAAGGGGAATCTGGAGCCTCGTCATTTTCAGTTTCCTGCTGAGAAGAAGAATCCCTTCTGCTGCCGATAGTCTTCGTAAAGAATTCAGCACAGTCGCCGAAACTCTTCTTCACCTTAGAAGCAGTTATTAACTCGCACGCTTCAGTTACTATCATATCCACCATGTTGCCAGAGAAGTTTTGGAAAGAGGACTTTCCATGAGAGTGGTCTTCTCCAGGCGTTGGGGTCTGAGTTCCATGACTGTGAAGGTGGGTTTCTGTGTCAGTGGCAGACACATTTAGTCTTTTGGGGCTGTTTTGTTGGATATCTGACAAGCTAAACTCATACTGACGGGTCTCCTCAGAATCATGGATGTGTGTGAGGGCTTGGCCTGCTTTGGGCACCGGAATACAGCTGGCCATGCCTGATACAGTGAACAAGGCTTTCTTCACCGTACAGGAAGCATCTTCTCCAGAGGGCCCTGGGGCAGCTGCAGCAGAGCTGGAACTAAGAACCTGCTGGTTAGAAAAGGTACTGCAGGTTTGAGCACCAGTGGTCTCTGAACTGACATAACAGATGTTGTCCAGAGACACACTTATAGCTGCTTGGCTAGTGAAGGACACATCAGCCTGAGAAAGCTCTATGAAGGCCTCTTGGATAACAGACTCAGACAAGTCAGAAGCATACGAGCAAACCACCTCCTCCTCTTCCTCCTCCTCCTCCTCCTCGTTCCCTTGGCCAAAGGACCAATCACTAGGGGTGCGAGGGGTTGAGGGGTGGGAGAACTGACACACTTCCATAATGCCTTCAAACACCAGCTCTTCAGCCAGTTCAGCAGCGAACTGTGACACCGTGCTGTGGAAGATCTGCTTCTTCACTGTCAGGAAGTCTTTCAGCGCCCCGGATACAGCCTCTCCAACCAGGAAGCCAGCCAATCCATTGATTGCCCGTTTTTTCAACACGTAGGCGTGGCGCATACCGATCTCCTGGAAAGCCATCTGGAACACGGAGGAGGTGAGCCTGGCAGCCAGGTGACACAAGGTGGTGGTACAGGAGGATACACCTTTTTGGAGGTCTCGCAACGCGCTGCCCAAGCTCATCTCCACCAGGTCAGTGGCGAACCTCTGAATGCCGTCCTTCAGAGACTGGGACTTCTTTTGCAGACCGCCCACTGTTACCATCTCTTGTATGTCTGAGAGCTTCATCAGGTATCCTGAAGGGTTCTCGAATTCCTTGTGGCAGACACAGCTGAGATTCTTGTTGTCACTGATGTCAACGGCAGACTGGTAGCCACACACAGATCCCAGAATCTCTTTGGAAAGACTGCTGGCAAAGTCTGAGTAGGTTTTATACAGAGAGCAGACATCCTGGGGTTTACGTAGCTCTAAGATGTCCTGTCCATCTTCTTCTGCCTTCCAGAAGTACTCAAGAGGTCCACTAGAGTCAACCAAGGGGCTGAAGGCCGAGGAGCTTACAGGACTGAAGAGTGGGCCACCGTTCTCGTCCGATGGGGTCTGCATCGGTCGAGGGGAGTCAGGCACCTCAGAG
The DNA here is from genome assembly GCA_036324595.1 of Champsocephalus gunnari. Lineage (NCBI taxonomy): Eukaryota > Metazoa > Chordata > Actinopteri > Perciformes > Channichthyidae > Champsocephalus > Champsocephalus gunnari. The sequence continues at coordinate 5,486,454 of CM070434.1, read as the reverse complement.
TGAAGCGAGTAGGGCGAGCCTGGTTTCAGAGGAGTGGGTTTTTTCACATTGGCTGGGAGAGTTGGGTGGTCGAATCGGTGAGGGTTCATTCCCTTGGTTGAGCAACCCCTGGACACATATTTGGATACTGACCCACTGCTCTGTGACGTCGAGGCACTGATCGCATCCAGAGGCAGTGCGAGAGTGCAGTTATCTGAGCTCAACTCATCCAGGTCATCAAACTGGTCAAAGCTGTCGAAGAACTCACTGACTTCAGAGTCCGAGTCCTCAACGCGCTCTCTGGGACCCCCCGGGCACCTGGGGGATGTCCAGTTTGGCCCGCATGCTCTTCTGGTAGCCCACTTCATCTAGGAATATGATTGGGCTGGGGCTTGAGCCGTCAGAGTCTTCAGATTCACTGACATGGATCACAGGGGAGGGCACACGAGCTCCGGGGCTGCAGTACGTCCACTGGGATTCAAGGCCCGATGACCTCTGCACCGTGACAGAGACATCCGGACCAGGACTCGGTTTGGCTGCATTTCTCTTCGACGATGAGCATATGATGATACGGGAGCCTGCCAATTCCTTTTTTCTTCTGTGAGCTGGGATTGTCTGTGATGCCACGTCACGCTTTTTCAAATGGCGATAGGGGCCTGCAGCTGTGGAGATGGCAAGGGAAAGAAACTGGTTATATACAAAGAGGGGATTCAAGAGGAGGAATATTTATCCATACAAGTGAACAAAAGCTGTTTATCCATTGTGCCTAGGTTATATAAAAGAGAGGAACATCCAAACTAGCTGTGCCATATAGAAGAACTGACAAATGCTGGCCACTGAAACACATGTGATTCATAATGGTATAAAAAACAGATTGGGGTTTTAAATCAGATCTCCATTTTCCAGTATCTATATTCAGTTGATTGGATCACAAGATGTTCTACTTAAGGGACCACAGGCTACAACATGCCACTAAGCATTAGATGTTAAACGTACAGGGATTGTGTCCGGTGTCATCCTCCTCCAGATGCTCCAGGGCTGTGACAAAGTCATCCTCGATTGATGAGACCGACTGGTTCGTGTCATCTTCCTCAGCCTGGCAGGACTCGGCGGAGCCCCTCTGAAGAGCCTGGATCTCCAACGCATAGCGAACGCCCGCCATGTAGCATCCTAGCAAACCGGCCAGAGAAGCTACGCTGGCCTGAGGGTAGAAGCTAGTGCTGGGATTATGTCTCAGCACACACACAGTCTTTAACCAGCACTAAAGGCAGCAGGATGTGAGGGAACGAGAAAAAGAAAGGGAGGGAAAGAGAGAGAAACTCACAGTTAAGCCTGGTGTATTTATTTGTAACCAACAAGCCGATGGAGTCTATAAACTCCTCAATCTGCTGATAGTGTGAAAGATATTTTGTATTGTCATGTCTGTACACGATGTATGATTGAGATTTGATCTGTAGCATGTGCATAATCACTCTGTGCTGGAGATAGGTGGGAGGTCTCACTGTCGGCAGAGTGTACCCAAACAGGACGGGCAGAACACAGGAAGCAAAAAGGCATCTGTGTCTGTCCGTCCAACCGGCACTTCTTCAACAGCGTGAAAAAAGGCTTGGTCTGCTTCCATGAAGAGGCAGACAAAGCCATACGATTAGGAAACCGTTTAGTCCGTTTTAGGAACAAAGATGTTACATTTCAAAAGCTACAAAGAAATTACGAAATAATTGTCAAACTTAAAATGTGAGAAATCTGACAAGGGGGTCAGATATCTGTCAATGAAGTCATCGAATGTGCATACCTCTAAGTTGCTATACTAGCTTTATTGGCATTGGCACGAGATGAGTTACCAAGGTGTTGTCTAAGGGTTAGATTATCTTTTTCATTTTAATACTGTCAGTCCTGCACAACCTTCACCATGTTGCACATTGTAACTGCCCATATATATATTTATTTAATTATATTATATTGTACAGGGTATATCTATATTTAATCCATATTCCATGTAAAAAAAAAGCACTAACAAAGCCCTTACATACTAACAAAGCCCTTACATACTAACTAAGCCCTTATATACTAACTAAGCCCTTATATACTAACAAAGCCCTTACATACTAACAAAGCACTTACATACTAACTAAGCCCTTATATACTAACTAAGCCCTTATATACTAACAAAGCCCTTACATACTAACAAAGCACTTATATACTAACAAAGCACTTACATACTAACAAAGCACTTAATACTAACAAAGCACTTACATACTAACTAAGCCCTTATATACTAACTAAGCCCTTATATACTAACAAAGCCCTTACATACTAACAAAGCACTTACATACTAACAAAGCACTTATATACTAACAAAGCACTTACATACTAACAAAGCACTTATATACTAACTAAGCACTTACATACTAACTAAGCACTTACATACTAACAAAGCACTTACATACTAACAAAGCACTTATATACTAACTAAGCACTTACATACTAACAAAGCACTTACATACTAACAAAGCACTTAATACTAACAAAGCACTTATATACTAACAAAGCACTTATATACTAACTAAGCACTTATATACTAACTAAGCACTTATATACTAACAAAGCACTTATATACTAACAAAGCACTTATATACTAACAAAGCACTTATATACTAACAAAGCACTTATATACTAACTAAGCACTTATATACTAACTAAGCACTTATATACTAACAAAGCACTTATATACTAACAAAGCACTTATATACTAACAAAGCACTTATATACTAACAAAGCACTTACATACTAACAAAGCACTTATATACTAACTAAGCACTTATATACTAACTAAGCACTTATATACTAACTAAGCACTTATATACTAACAAAGCACTTATATACTAACTAAGCACTTATATACTAACAAAGCACTTATATACTAACAAAGCACTTACATACTAACTAAGCACTTACATACTAACTAAGCACTTATATACTAACTAAGCACTTATATACTAACAAAGCACTTATATACTAACTAAGCACTTATATACTAACAAAGCACTTATATACTAACAAAGCACTTATATACTAACGAAGGACTTATATACTAACTAAGCACTTATATACTAACTAAGCACTTATATACTAACAAAGCACTTATATACTAACTAAGCACTTATATACTAACAAAGCACTTATATACTAACAAAGCACTTATATACTAACGAAGGACTTATATACTAACAAAGCACTTATATACTAACGAAGGACTTATATACTAACTAAGCACTTATATACTAACTAAGCACTTATATACTAACAAAGCACTTATATACTAACTAAGCACTTACATACTAACTAAGCACTTATATACTAATAAAGGACTGTCTTATCTAAAGCCAGTTGAGTAGCACTTCAAATGTTTGGCTCTATGAAACCTGATGTACTTTATGATTCTGTTTTCTTCAAGTTTGTATCTTGTTGGTCGAACGCACTTAGTGTAAGTCGCTTTGGATAAAAGCCTCAGCTAAATGCTATATTCTAATGTTATTACAGTTTTCTTGTTTTATTTTATGGTCAATTTCTTTAAAAAGCGTTTATGTATGCACCAATTCCACCTTCCTCGTATGTGTGCAACTACTTGGCAATAAACTTGTTTCTGATTTAAACCAAATACAACTTGAGCTCTCATTCTCACTTCCCTTTGTTGTCTCCCCTCCACTTCCCTGCCTTCATGCTCACTTCCACTTTACTTTACAAAGGTGCTGACTGAGCACAATGCGTAACATCTGTGACGTACGTGAGGCCCGGCGTCTTTGTGCTCCGTCAGCCGGCGGGAGTCTTTGAGCAGCAGGACCTCGTCGTTCTTCAGGCTGTGAACGTGGAGCGACCTGAGAAGCTCGCACAGCCCTCCTGGCAAAGATAACATGGCCTGGGGAGGAGAGGAGGAGGAGGAGGAGGAGGAGAGAGAGAAGGAGAAGGAGAAGGAAGAAGAAGAAGAAGAAGAAGAAGAAGAAGAAGAAGAAGAAGAAGAAGAAGAAGAAGAAGAAGAAGAAGAAGAAGAAGAAGAAGAAGAAGAAGAAGAAGAAGAAGAAGAAGAAGAAGAAGAAGAAGAAGAAGAAGAAGAAGAAGAAGAAGAAGAAGAAGAAGAAGAAGAAGAAGAAGAAGAAGAAGAAGAAGAAGAAGAAGAAGAAGAAGAAGAAGAAGAAGAAGAAGAAGAAGAAGAAGACACAGAGGTGAATTATCTTTGCAGCCATCCTTAAAGGTCACCCATTACGCAAAATCCTCTTCTCCATGTCTCTTCTACATCAACATGTGTCCCCTCTTCTTCACGTCTCTTCTACATCAACATGTGTCCCCTCTTCTCCATGTCTCTTCTACATCAACATGTGTCCCCTCTTCTTCATGTCTCTTCTACATCACCATGTGTTCCCTCTTCTTCATGTTTCTTCTACATCAACATGTGTCCCCTCTTCTTCACGTCTCTTCTACATCAACATGTGTCCCCTCTTCTCCATGTCTCTTCTACATCAACATGTGTCCCCTCTTCTCCATGTCTCTTCTACATCACCATGTGTCCCCTCTTCTTCACGTCTCTTCTACATCAACATGTGTCCCCTCTTCTTCATGTCTCTTCTACATCAACATGTGTCCCCTCTTCTCCATGTCTCTTCTACATCAACATGTGTCCCCTCTTCTCCATGTCTCTTCTACATCAACATGTGTCCCCTCTTCTCCATGTCTCTTCTACATCAACATGTGTCCCCTCTTCTTCATGTCTCTTCTACATCAACATGTGTCCCCTCTTCTTCATGTCTCTTCTACATCAACATGTGTCCCCTCTTCTTCATGTCTCTTCCACATCAACATGTGTCCCCTCTTCTTCATGTCTCTTCTACATCAACATGTGTCCCCTCTTCTTCATGTCTCTTCTACATCAACATGTGTCCCCTCTTCTTCATGTCTCTTCTACATCAACATGTGTCCCCTCTTCTCCATGTCTCTTCTACATCAACATGTGTCCCCTCTTCTTCATGTCTCTTCTACATCAACATGTGTCCCCTCTTCTTCATGTCTCTTCTACATCAACATGTGTCCCCTCTTCTTCACGTCTCCTCTACATCAACATGTGTCTCCTCTTCTTCATGTCTCCTCTACATCAACATGTGTCCCCTCTTCTCCATTTCTATAAAAACCTGTCTGAAAATGAGCTGATCAGATTTTGGCCACTTTATGATGTCATAAGGATGTGTTGTCTTGTGTAACCATTAGCCAATCAGCAACCAGGGTAACCCCCCCCCCTTATCACCTGAATCTTCTCCTAGAGCACCATTGAGTTATTTTTAACCAATCATCTCTCAGAGGGGCGTGGCCAGCAGCAGCTCATTAGCATTTAAAGCTACAGACAGAGAATCGGCACTTTGGAAACAGGGCTGAAACAGAGGGGATTATGGGTAATGCTGCAATGACATGTTTTGTATACATCTGAGACACATAATATATTGTTGAAAAAGAGTATAATCGGGGACCTTTAACCTAGCTGAACCCCTGACACGCGTTGTTTCGTTATTATGAGTGCAAAACATACCTGCTGGGTGGCATCTTCTCCTTCACACTGCTCCGGCAGACACACGAAATGAATCTGAAAGAGCAGTTTAGGGTCAGTGTTGATGTGATTTTGAGTTTGAATACGATGGCGTTCACGTGACAAACCTCCGTGAGTCTCGTGGAGTCTCTATTCGGCAGCTCGAGGCCAACGCTGCAAAGCTCCTTCTTATTCCTGAGGATGCTCTTCACACTCTGCGGCCCGACGTCACGCACAGTCTTCAAACACAAGTACACACTTTGAGTTAGTGAACGGTTACCCAATAGAACATTAGTGAGAAACCGATGCATCGATTTAAGGATGCTCAGACACACGTTAGACAAAATGACCCCAGCAGATCAGCCCTTTGTCGTAACTTAAAGACGTAATAAGTATAACGAGAACTAATAAATATGGTCTTTTTTTGTACGTTTGATTTCTGGTTTTTTCTGTTTTATTTATATTATACGTCTCGACTAACTTAATTACCCTACATGTGTAATCTTTTTATATAAATCTCCTATAGGCCTGTAGAAAATTATGTTCCAATTACTTTTGAGAAATAAATCAAATCAGGTTTTATTTATTTCGCACATTTTTAAAACGATTTTTGGTCGAGCCAAAGTGCTGTACATGCAAATAATAAATAACACATTACTACAATCTAAATAAATACACAACGTCTCTGTATTTTACAATGAATGTAGCATACATGTTGAATACAGAAAGGTATGTTGTGCATCTTCTGTTGTGCATCTGCCTGCTTTCACACGGGACGATTATCCTGGCTAATCAGATTATAATAATATAATATATCAATTTTATATAGCGCTTTTCTGAACCCAAAGACGCTTTACATTTGGGAGGGAGGGTAGACAAACAAAACAAAAACAAAGACGGAACCAAAAAGAAACAAAACACAACAGAAAAGCGGTCAGGAGGACGTTGATTGAGAGGGGGCGGGGCTTATGGATACAGAGTTGAGAGGGGGCGGGGCTTATGGATAGAGAGCTGAAGAGGTGGGTTTTGAGGCGGGACTGGAACAGGGTGAGGGACTCGGACTCACGGAGGTCTTGGGGAGGGAGGTCCAGAGCTCCGGGGCTGCCACAGAGAAGGCTCTGTCCCCGAAGCTCCGGAGTCTGGCCTTGGGGATGGAAAGCAAACCGGAGGAGGATCTGAGGGACCGGGGTGGGTTGGTAGAGGGTGAGGAGGTCAGTGAGGTAGCAGATGGTGCAGGGCTTTGTAAGTGAGGACCAGGAGTTTGTAGTGGATGCGGTGTGAAACGGGGAGCCAGTGGAGTTCTTTGAGGACCGGGGATTATATTCAAATAGACGTTTTAAAAACACCTACACATCTAACCACATTAAAAACTGCAGTTTAACATGAAGCGACTTCAGAACACAAACAACAAGCTGTACCACTAATAAGACTACCGTATAAAGGGTACGAATAGTTTGTAATTCATTCATTAATTAGGTTGTGCAACACTTTATAAATCCTTAATAAGCTTTCATAAGACATGAGATAAACAGGGCAACTGTGACCGGTTGCTTGCCAAATAGTGAGCTGTAGCTGCCAAATAGTGAGCCCACATGTATCTGTACTGCTAAGCCTTATATTGGCTACCTAGCTTACTTCGTCTCCTTCATCAGCCAGCATCCTTGGTATGTGTTGCTCACCGAGTTGATTCTCGCTAAGTAGCCAATCAAAGGCTTAGTCATCTTGCCAAATAGTGAGCCTGTGTTGACGTATGGAACTGGTTTATAAATGGTTCTTAAGGATTAATAAAGTGTTTACAGCCTAATTGTTAACCCTTAATGAATCCTGTATAAGGGTAGTCTTATTGTAAAGTGGTACCCAACAAGCTGTTAAAGTTCAGTAGTGCATTATCATATCTAAACAAACTGGACAAACAAGTACGACAAGATCTTACCTAACATATCAAACATCATTACATAAGAGAAAGTAAAATACATAAATGTTTTTGTCTACCTGCCCTCGTAGCAAATTGACTAAATGACTTGCAAGCTACTCAATACATTACAATAGTTGTTGGGCTGGTGAGTGAAGCAAATCTCGAAACCACTTCGACCAGCTTTTGGCTAATGCTAGTGCTAACTTCCAACACTGAATGGCATCCATGAACAAAGCCTGCAGGGTAGGGGCTTGACACATCATTTCAAAAGACACACAGCACAACAGATAGAAGCAGGATAAGATGCTGTAACTCGGTGCACAGACCTCTTTCCGGACTGTGGCCCTGGATCTGATCGGGACTCCTCTAATACGAGCACAGGCGTCCATGGCGACGGAGAGCTGACCGGCCGCTCACCTGTGAGTTGAAAGGTGCCACAGGAGAAGAGATGGAGTTAGCGACATGGAAAAAGAGTTTAGTGAATATAATAGAGCACAGAAATGATTCAGAGTCATCTCTTTCCACAGCTGAGCCCCGTGGCTTATGGAGTCTCTCCAGTTCGATCAGCAAGTATAAGAACACAGAAGAGTGCACTCTCTCTCATGCTCCTCAGCTGTCTGGAACCACAGCATCACATGATGGAGCCAGGACAGTATCTGAGCTATTAGTACACACAGAGATATCACACTGCGTCCATCTGCACACACACACACTGTGCCAAAATAAGGAAGTAACTGGTGATGTACTGAACCAACGCTGAGCAATGAACTCAAGATTAAAACACAAGAGGCCATGCAGAGAATCTCAAATGCATGTACAAAGAATATCAAAGAATCAAGGACTTCCTGTTGTGTCAGAACTAGAGATGTCCCGATCCGATCACGTGATCGGGGATCGGCGCCGATCACGTGATTTTCAAAACATCGGGGATCGGGATATATATATAAAATATTTTTATTATTTTATTTAATGTTACAAAACTAAAAATGACCATGTTCACGTCTTAAAGTCATCCTGAGGCCTTAGCTTTGGTTTAAAATTACACAACATCATGTATGTGTTGCTTCTGTTTGGGCTTGTGTTCAGACCTGGTTGCTTATTCCTCTCAGAGCAACAGAGTGGGCGCAGTGTCTGATAGCAGCAGCGAGCTAACGAGAGGCTACGTTCAGCTGGAGACTCGGGAGTCGGGACGGAGCAGAGGTCAGGAGTTTGGAAGTATTATGAAATTGAAAGCGAAGGCAGTGTAACAGCCAGATGCAATGTTTGGAAGGCAGAGGTTCCGCGTGGTGGAAAGAACAGAGCTACGTTCAACACGACCAATCTAACACCACTGAGACAAATGTAACATTTGTGATATTGGGCTATATAAATAAACATTGATTGATTGATTGATTGAACACGCCACCTGAGAAACAAACAACAACAACAACACGACGAGTACACAGCGGCCACTCGGGGAACGGCACTGAAGCAACCGACACTTTCAGAGGCTTTCAAAAGGAGAGAGAAACTGCCCCAGAACAGAGAAAAGGCCAAACAATAACAGCCAAGATAGCTGAACTCATCGCGTTGGATGACCAGCCGTTATCCGTTACCTTTTCTCCTCTTAACGCATTGCATAAAGATCGGATCGGGAACAATCAGTATCGGCAGATTGTCAAAATCAAATGATCGGAATCGGATCGGGAGCAAAAAAAGGTGATCGGACATCCCTAACCAGAACAATGGGATTTTTCATCTAATTGCCACACAAATAACATCATGACCACAATGTATGTGCAAACTTACTTTTTCACAAACTGTAAGTCATTTTAAGTGTTTAGAAACAAAGTGTTATAAGTATTTATGAGAAGATTTTGTTAAAAGCGAACTTTAATTGTTGTTCAATGATGTCTCTGTATGATTTGAAATGTTCTTAAGGACTACAATAACATTCATAACATCATGCCAAATCAATCAGAACACTAATTGTCTTACATTTAAGGTATTTTTATATTAGTCAAAACAGGACATGATATTTGGACAGAAAGATTATAAATATGAAATGGTTTGGAAAGTGTGTACGTAAGTATAAAAGGTGCTTCTTAGAAATAATATTGTTAACATTTAAAGATGATATTTGTCTAAAGGAAATACACTTGGACGGAAGATATAGGACATTAATCCATCAAATGTTTCTATCTTAAAGGGCACCTATCTTTAGGCAATAGCACAGCTCTCAGATATATAACAATATATTAAAAAAATGTCTATAAAGTGTTTTGCTCAAAATACCAAACAGATCCCCCATTCTAGCCATGCCTCATATCCCTCTATTTCACTTCCTGTTTCTAAAGTGCTAATTTGGGGATAAAGCTGAGCTCATGCGGGACCCGGCAGCTACCGTCTAAACTAAATGCTGCCGTGATGAAACGCCATATCATGGATCATCAAGGCTCTGAAACAGTCTGGAGCTCAAAGGCTTTCTCTCTCAGGTTTACCGCAAGCTGAGTTCCTTTCTACTTCCTGCTTCTTCACACACATGCTCTCCAGCACAGGTTAGCTCTGAGTGTTAGCATGCTAATGTCAACACCGACCATATTACGTCCAAAACAGTCGGGCATTGTTTCTGATAACAACGTTTCTGATTGGGCCGTGGGTCCACATTTCAGATGTTACGTCATATCGGACGCAAATCTGGATCAGCTCCGTTGTTCCCCGTTTTTAGAGATTTGGGTACGGAGGAAAAGAGAGAGGGTTTTATTTCCTGACGCTGCGTGAGTTCCCCGACACACCGGGGACACATGGTGATGTAGAGAAGACATCAAAAAGTGCATTTTGCATGATAGGTCCCCTTTAAGTCGGTTTTAGGTAGTGAAAGTTAGTTTTCTTGACACTACATTTAAAAAAGAAAGATAAGTAATGGGCTGGGTTTAGGTGGCTAACCCCATGTATACTATATGTTTTATAAACACCAGGACAAAGGTTGCCCAGTTGCCAGGAAGACAACAGAAAGGTTAAAGGAGGCCTAGGCTGAAGTCGAATAGTCCATTTAGCTTAGGAACCTTCCTAAAGGAGTGAAAGGACCCGGAAGTCCCTCAGTGGCAGCCATGATGAGTGCCGTTCCAATTCTCTAGATGAAAGGAAAGGAGGTTTCAAACTTCCTTTATAACCTCCTTTAGCTTAGGAACCACTGGACCTCCCTAACCGACAGGAGAAGCGAAAATGCTGCCCCACAATGCATTGCAGCCGCAGCATTTGCCGTCACTCAACAGTCGGCCGTTCACGGAAACAACCGATTATGACCTAGAAATTATATCATGAAAGTTACGGTGCTTATTAAGCTTTTTAAAACATAGGTGGTAAGTTGCCAAAGTGCTTTGTTCTGAACGTTCATCAGTATTATAATCAAAAAGAGAAATATGAACGTTAGTTTTCACTGAAATTATCAAATAAAGTCAACATCTCAGTCTTTACTGAGCTGTGTGGGGTTTGTTCAACTTCTAAAAGACGTTTGAATGGTGATGTACACAGTGATAGATGTTAAGGACTAACGTTTATTATAAATACATTTGTATTGATTTTAAGATCTTTAGTTCATACAATCATACGTATTGGGATCATTGGTATTAATGTGGACCGGAGGGAGAGGGGGACGAGCATAAGTTTCACTTTCCTTTTTTATTTCAATTCCAGCTTTGGTCCTGAAGAATATGTTTCTCTGTTGTCCACGTTCACAAAGCAAAGCAGCAGCATCAGAGCACGGTGCAGAGTCTCTAGATGAGTTTACAGTAGTCCCTCGTTCTTATTAAACATCCATGTTGTAGTCCGCTGTATAGAAAACTGTGGTTTCCATGGTTTCCCCACAGCAGCAGACGCACACAATGACGTCCGCTGGCGCATCATAAACACGTCGGAAAGTGAAAGTGCATTCGGATTCTCTAAAGTACCGCAGCCTCTTCTCCTAAGTCCTTTTGAATTCTCCTGTCCACTATCCCTTAACCCCGTGACGTTTCACTCAGAGGTCAAGGAATAGACGATAGGGTTAGGACTTAGGAGCTGATTTTTTGACTATTCGACTGCAGCCCTAGGCTTGTCCTGCTGCGGAGGATAATCTGCAGAAGGCTTCGGCTTCTTTGATATTCTTTAAACACTCAAGCCCGCATCAAAGATCAAACAGCGAGGCTCAGAGGACAGGGGTGTGTGATCAGAGCCGGGGAAACAGCTCGGTAAGCAGCGGGTAAAGGAGGCAAAAATATTTACAGTGTACAAGAAGGAAAAGTTTCCCAAGAAATCCAAGCCTCTCCTTTGAGGTACGGTCCAAAGCTGAGTCTAGACACATGCAGGCGGTCCTTCATCCTGAGGGCAGAGGGCTCTGGATGTGTTATTATTAGGGGTGGGGGGAATAATCAATACAGCAGTATAGGATAGAGCGGTGGTTCCCACCTGAGGGGCGCCAGGCTCAGATGATGTGAGGCCAAATATCATATTTAGACTTTTTTTATAATTTAATCATTATAATTTTTTTTAGAATTGTAACGCAATACATGATTGTCACTAAAAGCCTTGTCTCTACATTACAATAAAACATAATTGATTTTAATACAAATTCAAGTTAGTATTAAAGGCATAAAGAGAGAGAAATGTATAATTCTTTCTTTAACAGAAATGTTTCTTCTGCCGTAAAGCGTCCAAACCGGGCTTTTCTGGATAAGCGCATTTTTAAAACATAGTCATCGTCCACGCCGGTTTCAGGTGGATGATTTGTCAGTTGCCTCGATCAGATCGGTCTCCTCCATTTTGTAGATTAGTTACGACTTTTGAATCCACATAAACACATCGGCAAAATCCGGCTTACTTTGAGCATGTGTTTTAAACAGTTTAATCCCTTTGTGAATTGTTTCCACTTCCGCCGTCCTTTCATTTCTTCATTCAGCGGCAATCCAAGTGAATTAATCCTGAGTCCAACAACCTTCAAAGTCGCTCCAATAGCGCTCCTTGATTACGCTTTCATCCTCCTTTAACAACACACTTCACATCCATCCAGTTTGTGACAGTAGTTGTAGCATTTTGAGACTTTTAAACTTGAATTTCCGTTGTTGCCCCCCCCCCTTGTGTGTGTGTGTGTGTGGGGGGGCAACAACGGTAATTGAAGTTTAAAAGCGCACAGGAAGAGCACAGGTCCCTACACTGATCCAGGACCTCCTGGCTGGGTGCCTTGGTGGGCGGTGTGCAAAAACAACACGACCAGCTGCTGCTGCTGCAAACCTCAACTATGCAGCCAATTCTATCACAAGGCAAGCCGGCACAGTGACGTCGGTCAAAGACGTCATTCATACCGGGGGGACGCAGGGAATATGTCCTCCACCACTTCGCAATAGGATCATCCGTTTAAAACTGTTCTGAAAAGAGCGTGCACAAAGAATTGTACACTTTGAGGAAGGGTTTTTTGCACATGAGCGTCTTTGAGCATAAAGATCCCATGTGTTATTATTATTATTATTATTATTATTAAGAGAACGTATGCAATCTGGAGGACTGTTCACACTTTCTGGGGGTAATTCTGGTGACCCAAGCGGAACTGCGACAAGTTTAATATTAGTAATAATTGCAGAAAGAATAGTGAAGCTATCGTTGCTCCCAGCAGCGGAGCGTAGTATCTGCACCAGTTGTCAAAGAAAGTACGTATATATGTGTGCATTGTTCACGGGGCGCTGTCTGCTTTCATTAGCCCGAGATGTCTTTCAGATCCCAGCTCTAGTATTCAGTGATACACCATCAAATCAAATCAAGTTTTATTTATCCAGCACATTTATAAACGATTTTAGGTGGAGCCAAAGTGCTGCACATGTAATAAAAATAGCCTACAGTCGAGACGCTTTACAGCAAATACAACACCCTCTGTCCTGAGACCCTCTGTCCTTAGACCCTCTGTCCTTAGACCCTGTGTCCTTAGACCCTCTGTCCTCTGACCCTCTGTCCTCTGACCCTCTGTCCTCTGACCCTCTGTCCTCTGACCCTCTGTCCTCTGACCCTCTGTCCTCAGACCCTCTGTCCTTAGACCCTCTGTCCTTAGACCCTCTGTCCTTAGACCCTCTGTCCTTAGACCCTCTGTCCTCTGACCCTCTGTCCTCTGACCCTCTGTCCTCTGACCCTCTGTCCTCAGACCCTCTGTCCTTAGACCCTCTGTCCTTAGACCCTCTGTCCTTAGACCCTCTGTCCTTAGACCCTCTGTCCTCTGACCCTCTGTCCTTAGACCCTCTGTCCTCAGACCCTGTGTCCTTAGACTCTCTGTCCTCAGACCCTCTGTCCTTAGGCCCTCTGTCCTTAGACCCTCTGTCCTTAGGCCCTCTGTCCTTAGGCCCTCTGTCCTTAGGCCCTCTGTCCTTAGACCCTCTGTCCTTAGGCCCTCTGTCCTCAGACCCTCTGTTCTTAGACCCTCTGTTCTTAGACCCTCTGTCCTCAGACCCTCTGTCCTCGGACCCTCTGTCCTTAGACCCTCTGTCCTTAGACCCTCTGTCCTTAGACCCTCACATCGTACAAGGAAACACTTCCAGAGAAACCCCACAGTTTAAGGGAACATGGAGAAACCTCAGGGAGAGCAGCAGAGGAGGGATCCTCTCCAGGACGGACAGACTGCAATAGATGCCGTGTGTGAATCCAAGAGATAATACATGTCACAGCATACAGACCGAATGTTAGGAAATGCATGTGTCTGTGATGAGAAGATGAATCCACGAGGATGTCAGCTACAATCCTGAGGGAGCCATCAGGGAAGCAGCATGACGAGACCCAAGGCAGGACCGCAGAGACGGGTTCAGCCACGACCCGAGGTCGGACCCGTACGTCACCACACCGTGCAACCCCTTGGGGGGGCGCCATAGATCGCAGGGTGGGCTCCAGGCCTCAGATGATTTGAGGCCAAATATCATATTTAGAGTACATATAATTGTAACTCAATACACGATTGAAAGACTTGTCTCTACATTACAATAAAATATACAAAATAATTAATTCATTCATTTTAATAAAAATTCAAGTTAGTATTAAAGGCATAAAAAGACTGTTGGATTATTTGTCAGTTGCTCCGATCAGATCGGTCTCCTGCATTTTGATTATTTACGACTTTTGAATCCACATAAACACATCGGCAAAATCCGGCTTACTTTGAAACTTTAATTACCGCTGTTGCAAAAAAGGTTGGGAACCCCTGGTGCAACCGATGTGGTCCAATTACAGCTGAACGACGTGGTATTTGCCCTGTCGTTAAACTGTAATTGAGAGAGGCTTAAAAACAATGACTCCTCAAACTAATTATCATCACAAAGATGGAATGAAGCTCAGCAGATCCGCCGCCAAAAGGATTCTCGGGGCTGTTTGGGATCTTCGTGGAGAGGAGACGGAAACACAACCTGTCAAGGGCAGGAGCTGTGCAGTCTAACATCTCAAATCCTGTTTGCCTCGGAGCTGATGTGGGCTTGAGAAGGAAGCGTGGGTGGGCGGAGAGATCAACAACTGAGAGCAGACTGCGAGACGTGAGGAGACAGGTGACCTTCTGCTCCGGTGATATCAGTGGAGAAAAGATATGGGGAACGGTGCCTTGCTCAGGGACGCCTCGGTAGCACTTGGTCTTGCCGGGACTTGAACTGATGACCTTCCAGTCGACTTCGCCACCACCGCCCCAATGTGCACTTGTATTCTCTTAAGTTGACGAACATACTGAACACATAATAATGTAAAGTCAATAAAGCCTTGCACTGGACGTGGTTGCGGCAGAGAGACGTATGCTGGAGCTGCAGATGCTCCGTCGTACAGTTCAAATGATAAATTATCTGCAGCTATTTTAAATGACGATTAATTCAATTTGTCATTCAGAAGCGCCAGACACTGCCGAGTTCCTGCTTCGAGTTAGGTGCTTTACATTCAGTAGAGCTCGGTGTGATGGCAGGATAACCACCGGTGCTACTAACACACCTTATCGACGCCACTGCTCTATCCACGGTCCCAGTAACGTGGGACCTGGAGGCAATGAGAGAAACAGCACTAACGAAACCAGGACCCTGGAACTAAAACAGCTAAGTGAGGAATCATTTGTCTTATACACACACACCTGGGCCCCACACACACACCTGGGCCCTACACACACACCTGGGCCCCACACACACACCTGGGCCCCACACACACACCTGGGCCCCACACACACACCTGGGCCCCACACACACACCTGGGCCCTACACACACACCTGGGCCCCACACACACACCTGGGCCCTGTCTCAGGTCGACTATTTTCATTTCCTCGCTCCTCGCTCTCACCGGAAGTGGATTTGTCTGCGCCATCTTGAGTAGCGTCCCATCTCTCTTTTTCTTCTCTCAATTATTGTATTTCTATTGTGCACTCTAAACAATATTAATCCAACTAATGTTCGTTTATACATTTTAAGAATGGCGTTTATCTTTTTTGAGAATTAGTTCTTATTTTATTTAATGTATGTGGGTCTACAACAAATGATACAAATGTTTGTGTCAGTGAATGTGTGCGAACAGAGGCGGGGGGTGTGTGGAAACAACGGGGCCAGAGCTGCGGTCAGACGATCAGCTGTGCGGCGTCATCACAAACGGACGTCGCTTCACGTCACGCTCCGGAGGAAAGGACGTCCCACTGCTCTTAAAACTCATTTCCTGCTTCTCGTGGTTTCCTTGCGTCCTCCATGCTTCCCTGGAGGGAGGGACTAGACAACGCAAGTGAAGGAAGCAAGGAATCCATTTAACCGAAGTGAGACTGTGCTTTTCTACTGTCAAAATGTCCTCCATCGATTGTGAGGGTTTACTGATTTTCTTTGTGGAATGTGAGAGGAGGAATTAAATGTCTTTGGGTTTCAAACAATCACATGTTGAGGGACATTGAGAGGTTAATGCCCGGCAGCGGCTCAGTCAGCCGGGGCTTGGACTGTGAGCCATAGGGTCGCCGGTTCAAGTCCCCGACCAGACCTAGATGTGTGTATATTTAGGTCTGGCCCCCCCACTGCTCCCGGGCGCTGGACAAAAGCTGCCCACTGCTCCTAGTACTCGACTCCTGGTGCTAGCATGGGTTAAAGCAGTGAACACATGTCACTGTGTGCTCTGCATGTGTGCCCATTACAGGGGGGTTCATCCCTCACATTCTATTCATCAATCATTAGAAGAGAAACATGCAGCCCGACTCTGAAGAGAAACACAATAATGATGTCTCAAAACAAAAATGCAACTCTCAATTCATCATTTTCTGTACTAATCAACTTGTCCTTAACATATCAGAACACAGTTATTCCCTTGGAAGTCTATCCAGAATAATGTGACATAAGAAAACAGAGCAAAGCAGAATGGAGAGGATGAGATGTGTTGCCATTTTTGCGAGAAGAATGATTAAAAAGGCGATTACTTTCTGTCGATCAGCTGCTCATTGCAGCTCGTACCTTCAAGCACTTACTTTAGTGTTGAGTTCCACTCGAACAGCACTATGCCATTTCTATTTTAAGCTCTTAAGAGTCACCTCTGGGTGTCGTGAAAACAACACCGAAGCATCGCACACAGCAAATGTACATTATATTGTCATCATCGTGGCATTGCAAATCGGTTGCGTGAACACATTTAGCTGAAAGTGACTTATAACAACGTTCAGACACCAGACTAGGTGATGCTGCGCATGGCATACACATATTCTCAAGGAAAGAGAGCGGCGTGAGTTATTTTGCAGGTAAGAGATGATGTGTTCACTAAATACTGTGTCGTCTACAGAATTAATGTTATACTGTCAAGTGCAACGTAATAGGTGTATGACATGCATAGCTATATAATCCAACACCCAGTCAGATATTTGACAGTTGTTTACATGTCTTTACAATTTGTATACACTATTCCAATTACTTGTATAGACTATTCTGCACTATTTCTATTATTTGTATTTACTTGCACTATTTTATCTGTTGTATTGTGTTGCACTGTTGGAGGAGCCCGATTCAAGGGGCAGAAATATAACACATTTAGCTGACAATGACTGTCATACATCAGACTGGATGTTGCATTCAACACCTATGCATGTAACACGCCTCTTAACGTTAGCGAAAGGTTAATAAAGGCATGTTATGGTGGAGGAATAGCTGTGTAATGTTGCAGTGTGTGGGGCTGCTGCTCCTCCTCCGCAGCAGCAGCAGCAGCAGCAGGCCGAAGAGGAGCCTCTCTCTGTGGATGCTGATGTTGACTCACCACCGCTAACTGCTCTATGCTAACACAACACCGTCAACACACACGCCATTATGAAGCCATTTCAGCTCAAAACAAACTACTTCTAAAACCACAGGTAGCGACAGTCACACAGAGCTTCACAAAGCCACCTTGTTAGGTGACAAGCTGTCAATCACAGAGGCTAGCAGGCCGCGGTCTGTGACGTCACCGTATTGTCGTTAGCTAGCCACGAAGCTAACGACAACATTAGATTTAACTACACAACAACACACAGCATTATGTTGTCTTTACAGTGTTGTATTAACATGACTATTAGACGTTATTGAGTGATATTTCCTCACCCCTCAGTGTCGGTGGGTCTCCAGCAGCGTTGACGACAGCCGCTGGGTTTCATGCGCGAGCCGTCAGTTGGAACGGTTCTTGCTAACGTAACTGACATAAATTACGTAACCAACGTAACTAAAGGGAGGCAACTTCACTCATGCTTCCCTTACTCCAGTGTTACACTTGTATCAGACGTGGATGAAGTAGCTACTACACATTTGTAAAGTAAAAGTGCAAAAGTATTGGTATCTCAATACACTTCAAGTACAAAAAGTACGCTTTTTCCGGTATGGCCCACATCAGATTTAAAAATATTATAATTATTATTGCATTAATGTCAATATTCACTTGGTAAAGGTGGGGGTTATTTAAATTACTTGATATACTGCTGGGTTGCTTAACCTTTAATAATCATTAGAACAAATCATGATTCTTTTGGTTGATTTATATTCTGTATTTGAAATTCATACCTGCAAAGTAGCTAGTAACAACATTTGTAAAATAAATAGGAGAAGAGTAAAAAATACAAAATTGCCTCCAAAATGTAGTAAAGTATAAAGTACCTTAAAAGTGTACTTAACCCTTAGATGCCCTTAGAGTGACTGGACCCTACACTCTTCCATAAGTGGGTCAAAAAGGACCCGTATTAGAATAATATATGTTTGTATGCCATTTTTGTCATTTTGGTTCAGAAAAATCACTTGTATAATATTTAGTATTATATTTTGGTTCACACTAGAAATATTTAATATTTAATTTTTCGCTATTTATAATTTTAGAACATTTTGACCATATTGATGCAAAGATCTCAGCTATTCTGAGACCCTCACAGTATTCCAGTCCCTTTTCAAAACTCATCTCTTCTCCTCTTGTTTACTCATAGCCCACCCCCCATCAATCCATGCCGGTTGATCAAGTTTGATAGTCCTATACCCCCCAGCCTCACCTTCCCTTATATTATAAAGCGATTTTGAGTCCTTGAAAAGCCCTATAAAAATATAACTATTATACTGACAGGCATCAGCAGGTTTGACAGAAGTGAAAAACTATTTGTTGGGAAAAAAAGTACTTTGCAAATATAATTCCTGTTTATTATTATGATCAGTGACGTAAATGGTAAATGTGCATGTATGTCGTTCAGTATGCTTTTACAGGTGAATACGTGGGCATTTCCTGCCAAATACTAGCCTCAAAAAGATTAAAATATAATTAATGCAAATAAACGACTTCTACTAATAATAATAATCAATTCAATAATATAAATACTATATTATTTTATTATAATATAGTCAGGACAAAACATGCTTATTACATGCTCAAAAACTGATATTTCTTAAATCTGTATTCAAATGTAGTTCCCTCTGTCAGCAATGTATCAACAACAACACACACATTTCTATCAGTATGTCTCTGTGTTGTGGTTGACATGATGATGACTGTTAGGAGTTAAAGGTGGGGTAGGTAATTTTGGAGAAACCAGCTCAAGTGCGCTAGAATTTGAAAATACACAGCTGGTAAAATCTGTCACATCCTTCAGACTTCAGTGCCCCTCCTCCAACACACACGAACACACACATGACCAATGAGGGCACGAGGTAAGTCTGTACCCCGATGGAAGGCTGACAGGCAGGTAGGCCATCCAGTTACTTTAGCCGGCTCAGATGATTGGTCGAGCTTTTTACAGCGCTACGGCTTCCACAGATGATATTTTTTATGTATTTATTGTCAAAGTATTTAATATATGCATTGCTATCGGGATGTTTAGAGCATTCCGTGGAACATAACAACAAGTGTTTCTGAAATAAATTGCATACCCTACCTTTAAGGGGAGAGGCTGAGCAGCACCATGACATGTGCAAATTGACATAACAATTAATAAAAGGGGAACAAATGCTCCATGTTTCATAGGCTGTAAACTGTAACTGTTATGTAAGCCAACTAGACAGACAGTGTATCACTCTTCCTCCTGTCCATTAGCAGATAACAGGCATAACATACTTGAATGAATGGTAAATAAAGAATGCTGAAACCGAACTCCCCATTTCCGGTGCATCACCTTCTTCCCATGAAAACAAGACCGAGGCATCATCAATCGAACCACGAGAACACGATGTGTGTCGCACTGGCTGGCACTGTCGATCACAGAGCAATCAAACTGCAGTGTGGTTTGAACATGGTTTAGAAACGTTTTGTAACAGCATTTATGTTTAAGAGAATATGATTTAATGCCACAGTGGATAAAGAAATATAAACACACAAACTACCCCTGTGGAAAGAAGGGAAATGCAAACATGTATGTAAATCTCCCCGCAGACACATTTTTTATGGTAGCCTACACTATATACCGTTTTGTTATTTCTAAAGCACCCGTTCTCTAGCTGCTTGTAACAGATACAAAGCACTCGCAAATGGCTGCTTGACATTTGTAATACACAGCTGTAAGAGCCATTTAGGCACATATTTTATAGTAATGAATTATGGGTTTTGAGCCAATTGAATATTCTTTAATTTAACTTAAATGAGCTGAATAACTATGAATTATTATTATACTGTTTTTGTAACGTGTTATCTAGCTCTAGTTTAGTTATTATTTATAGAAAGCAATCGTAGGGGCGTGCTTTATCTGGTTGAATAAAGGTTAAGAAGTGCTCAGGTATAAATAACGCTGCCAGCATGACACAGCAGGAAGTCTAGAGAGGAAGTTGGAAACAGTTTTTGACCGCACACATCCGTATGACCGAGGGATCTTGTATGTTTACGTGTTTAAATACCGTGCACATGTTGCACATCGTGGCCGCCAGCAGATTCTATTGAACCTCTCAATCAAGCACCTGAACGAGCAAGGTTTCTGATTTCTTGAATATACGCGAGTCAATGCTCGAACTCGCCTCCTAGACTGAGGCTGCGGCCACACGAGGACGAACTCTGCCCGGTTCCCTCGGCCCCCCACCGCGGAGAATAAACAGAAGGGAAACCATGACAACCATGCTTCTTCGCTGCTTTTGTGGAGGAAGTTACAGCGCCACCTACAGGCTCCTGCATATGTACTGCAGCTTCTCCAGCGGTTGGAGCTAAACGGAGCGGTCTCGTGTGGGCAGACACTATCCGGATAACTATCGCGTGTGGACGGAAGCTTGTTTGCGATTGCGTTTGCGTTAATCCTATGCGTTTAGCCGTTTTCGTCCTCGTGTGGCCGCAGCCTAAGTGGCCTTTGAACATTAATTTTCTTTTGGACAATTGGCCACTACAACAGCTGTATCATTAAATGTGCAGCTCAATTGACATTTATTGGCGTTTATTTATTCCACGTATAGTCAATACATTGTTAATGAGTTACATTGCACACTGTTTGTTGTGTCCCGTCAATTATGTTAAGTTGTGTCATGTTAGTTTAGTTTATGTTCCACTTCCTGTTTTATTTTGTCCTCGCCTTAGAGGCTTCTCAATACTCAAATGTCCCCTCCTCGACTCCCCTCCTCGAGACTTAGTCCCGCCCACAGGAGATGCGAGCGGAGGACCGAGGAGTGGAACCGAGGAGAGAGGAGGGGACATTTGAGTATTGAGAAGCCTCTCTTGTCACCTTCCAGGTCCCTTTACTTCCCGCCATCATCAGTGTCTTCCCCGCCCCTGATTGTTTCCACCTGTGCCCACTTACCTCATATATATTGTCCTGTCTCCCCTTGTTAGTGGTCGGTTCGTCTTGTTCGTTGCTCCAAGAAGTAAGATCTAAGCCATTGTTTAGTGAAAGTCAGTGTTTTGCCTTTTACCCTCCACGAGAGCGCTTTACGTTTGTCACTTTGTTCATTCCTCTAAAAGAGTGAATTTGTTTATCTGCAAGTAAAGACTATTTTTTCTTCAGAACCTTTTTGTCTCTGGGTCGTGCATTTGAGTCCTCCAAGCTATTGAGTCAAGGTTCCTAACACTGTTCACTCCTCCTTCAAATAAACGATGTAACATTCAAAATATTATATATGCCCATTTTAACGAAAGTGGGCGTTTCTAAAATAAAGAATAAAATACAAAATGTAAATTATTTCCAAGCAGCGATGTGTAGATTGGCCATCATTTGTTTTGTCCACCATTTGTGAGTCTGCGTGTGCACCTGACTGTAAATCCATCCACGAGACTGAACTCAACTGATATCACTTCAGATTTTAAAACACACCTTCTCGGGTTGCTTAAAGGAAAACATCTCTAGGGTAAAACTCAATAATCAAAAGAATGTGTGCCAAGTGTTGCTTGTTGTTGTTGTTGTTTACGCATAAATGAACTGAGAAATGCAACAACAAATCAGTCAGTCCTTGAATAACTCGAAACCCGATGACTGAGTGTGGAAATAGTTCCCCTGCATGTTTCCATTTCCTCCCCATGTTATTGTTTCGATGTAGATTGTCAACGCGTCTCAGAAGGAATGCAAGCCAACCCTCCTGGAGACTTGAGTTGACCGCGGAACACCACATCGCCAGAAACAACAACATATGGAAGTTGGACAAACTCCACGTGTTTCACAAGTTGAGGTAACTCCTTGTTGACAAGTGGTGAAGCCGAGCTGCGAAGGAATGGGCAGAGATCGCCAGAGATGAAGAGAAAAAAACATGACTTTTCCACAGCTGATTCATCCAATCACTTGCCAGCATAGTGAACCCTGGAATGTCGAGCACCCCCACATTTCGAATAGAAATGTACGGGTCCCCAGCACATGGAAACTGATGCTAACTTGTATAACATAAGTTGTGTTAACTAAAATGAATGGGCATGTGGATATAGTTATAACATTTCTTGGCCGATTTAGACCATTGTGGAGTGGCTTCGGGAGGAAGCTGAATCCATATCTGCCATTTCCAGGAACAAAAAAAGTCAGTTTTATCCATAAAGTGTTATATTAGTCTTCTATTTGTACTATTATTTCTCAAATAAATGAGCAATCTGTCAAATCCAAATGATCCAGTCCCCTAAATCTTCAAAATCGATCAAATATTCATCAAAATCAGCACACAGAGGTACACACGAAACACATATTGTCATGTTCTGGTTAAGACTGCCATTGTTGATACTGAAACTGTACTGCATCCTCAAAGCCCCCCAAATCACTCCCATGGTCTGAATCAGCCAAGCAAGTTTGGTATTATATTATATTTGTATTTACGTGCACTGTTATCTGTTTTATTGTGTAGCACTGTTGGAGGAGCCTGATACCTAAGATGTCCGTTGCCATAACTACACTGAGCGATGTACACATGACGATAAAAACCTTCCATTTTGAATCTGGAAATGTCATGTTCAGCTGTGTTATATTTCTGCTCCTTGAATCGGTTGCATGAACACAGTTAGCTGAAAATGACTGTCATACATCAGACCGGATGTAGCATTCAACAGACCTATTCACATTAGCACAAGGTTAATACATGCATGTTATGGTGTGTAATGTTGCACCCTCAAAAACAAACAAATCACTCAAAATGGTCCAAATCATATGCTAATTAGCTAAATGTAGCCTATGCTAATTGTGCAAGTTAGCATCCTGCGGTTTCAATATTCTGGGGACCCATACATTTCTTATATATATATATATATATATATATAGCACTGGTTCATTTCCTTGAAGGGAAGTCAACACAAAGTGAGGCAGAAACTGCATATGTATTTGGTTTTATTGAAGAAGAGAGATATGAATAGGTAGCCTGTTTTAAGGCACCTTACAAATGTACAACAAAAGCTCAACCATTTATTTATTCAGAATACAAAAATACACATCTCAGTGACTCCAAATCGTAATAAATAGTTAACCATGCATTCTAACCATAAAAAGGCACAGAAAACAGTCACTTAGTAGTCATACAAATGATCAACTACTTTACCAAAACTCATCCAGATAGTAATACAGGTGACAACTGTAACATTATATTCCAAATGTGAAAACACAATACACATCATGTCAGTTAACCTTAGGCAATAAATATGCAAATATTGTTTATACCTACATATATACTCTTAAAAATTAAAACTGTGCCATTGTAAACATAATGTAAACAAATGAAACTCACTTTTCTCCCATGATAGGAACCACGTCAAAAACCACATGTTCATCCCGTCTTTCTTTTTTTTTAGATCCTTGCATGGGTTTCGTTTGGTTTTCCGGGAAAACCAGGCAGTTTTGCAGCATTATTTACAAACTACTGGAAAACACAGCGAGGGAGATTAAGAGGTGGCTGCTTCAAGTCTGGGGCCGAAACACTTGAGATGGAGAGAAACCCAGCAGACACTTTGGACGAACAGAACGGGCGAGGAGCTGCGGCAGTGAGAGTGGATCAGTGATGAACATTACATGTGGATTTGAGGCAGACGTAACGAGCACTGCAGCAACAAGGCGGCGGTTAGCAGATACTGCTCCATATAAAGCACATACTGAAACTGATAGAGTTTCTATCGCAAAAGGTCATAATCAATGATTTTGATATTCTAATGAATTAAAGGCAGAGTTTTGTCCACACATGATCTTCAGTCAGGCTGCGGTGCGATAAAATACGGAAGAATATGTGTTAATCTGTCCATCTTTCGCTACACTATCTTCTTTTAGGCAGGATTTGCATGAAAAATCGTATATTAGATTGGAATTTAACTGATTCCGTCATGCCAATGAGCAATATTGCAGAAAATAACAAAGACATAGCCTGACTAAATTGATTGTCGGCAGATAAACAGTAAATATTCTGTTGAGTCGCCCTCTGGTGGGATGTTACGGTAGTTTCACTGTCATTTCTATTCTTTTGAAGGATACTTTGATGAACGGTGAAAATGTGGCACTCGATATTAAGTTAAAAAAGGTTTTAAATAAATCCTTAACAGCAGACATATAACTCTTAGAGGACATAAAGGCAACTAATTATTCTCCAAAGGGGGAACTAGAGTTGAAATGATATAGTAAGTTGGCAATGGTAAATATACAATTGCTGATAAGTTATCCACTGTTGTAGTAGCCCACACACACACAGATGCATTGTGGTACACAGTACATGTGAACACAACAGTCATGTCTGCCATTCACTGACACAGTCCTACTTCAGTGTATCACCCTGGAAGCACAGAGGAGCAAAACTACAAACTAGTGAACCGCTGGAAGAATATTGTTGTGTGTGGAGTCCATAAGAAAAAGCAGTCTGTCTGCGGGCTTTAACTTTTTAAAATCTAAATCCCCAAACCTCGAGGATGTACAAAAAACTCGCACTGAGAAACATGTTGGAAAGCTGCAGAGGCAGTATCAAAACAAGAGATAAAATATTGCACCATCATAAGAATACAACAGCATCGAGAGAGATCAGAACAACGTACACAATTGTTATGGTGTAATATACACAATCAAATGTGTAAGCTGTTGACAATGCATGCCATGTCAGCCAAATCTACAAATGCATTATTAGACTACAACACTCACAAACATTGTTTGCATACACTGGCATACTGTATATACAGTGCATATATGTATATACACAACTTAGCATCACATATAGAAATATACCCTGTAATGCCACCAGTCTTAGAAGAAACTAAAAGAAGTGTTTTCTAACAACTTGTAAATAGAAGAAGAAAAAAGAAGCTGCACTTGAACGCCGCGATGCAGGCTGCAGATCAACTGCTCGATGTGAAAGCTGTCCTCGTTAGTGTTAAATACCGCGTTCATCGCCAAGGTTAAAAGGTCGAGGTGAACCGTTAACGCCATGTACTGATATGCGTGTTTGCACTTGCACAAAGCAAGACGTTAAAAGTGCCTTCTTAAGAGTTCCTTTCAGAATAACCCCTACAGCTAAGAGGAATGCCTCTCCTGACTAGTTAGCGTTTTAATCTCGCCTTAAATGGAATTAAAACGAACTGCTTATTAAATTAAGAGCGCAAACAAAGTGATCAGATGTTTTCTTCTTCCACATTCACCTTGGTACTGATATCCACTAAGAACGTGTCACCGCACAGATATTAAACTCCATATACCCAACCCAGTCTCGCGGCCTTTCGGTTAGAGTCGCGACATGTAATCTATTGATTCGTGTTCAGCAGCACGATTCCCCCTTTTCCTCGTGTTACACGTTACTACTGGTAACGTGTTTCGTGCCTGCGTCTTTTTGTCCGTTCGGGTCGTGGAAGACCGGAAGCTGTGGGGTTCATAAAAACATGTTCTTACTCAATATCAAGCCACAGTTATTATTTTTATTTTAAATCGTATAATGTCGGACTTTTGTTGCGTCGTGGAAAAGAAATGGCTCAGAGCCTCAGGATACTGAAACCTGTATTTTTTAAATCTTTTTTTCCTTCTAATTTGTTATTATTTTTCTAAATAACACACTGTTATTTACTCACCAATAACACACAATTATCCTTGCTTTTATTTATTTGTTTGATTCCATAATCTCTGGCTTTTTTGGCGTCCGTTAGGAACTGAATTTCAAAAGTAAAAATAACCGGAAACAGACGTACATTTCGAGCATCATTGCGATACACAGCCACTGACCTGATTACCCAAGATCCTCAGCTATGGTTTAAGCTCGCTGATTGGATGTTTTAGCCGCAATGCACGTTGGGATATGGTGTTAATGCGATATGAAATCCGAAAAACATTTTGGGGTTTAGGATGGCCGAAGACACTACACTACCCATAATCCCCAGCTATCGTTTAGGACTACATCCCCGTAATCTTCACGCTCTGGGATTGGATGTTGGAGTGGCAGTGCGCCATGGTTACGCCGAGCGTCAAACAGCTGTTTGAAATGGAACGAAACCACGGCAGACTATCCAAAACTGGAATCGAACGGGACCAGCAGGTTCTGATTGATGATGTGAAATATAAACAACCCTTAAATCAGACTTTAGTTACCCCTGAGTAAAGCTCAGGGAAGGTGATTGTCAAGTGCCAACAATCAGGAGAGATATTTGATAGTCGGTGCTTGAGAAGACTAAACGTGTATCTGCAGATCTCTATAGAGTATATTCATTACTCGTTATTCTCTAATAGTTCATTAAAAACTGTATAATTGCTATTTTGCACGTCCCTTTCAAGATTTCAAGATTCTCTAAGGTGTATTGACATATCATATTATACACAATTAACGGTGTAGTTCTGCAATGAATGAAAAACTTGGGTCGCCGGTTGCTCAACAGTGCATTACAAGACATCTATCAATATGATATATAATAATCCTGGCTTGATATTGAGTACGAATGTTTTTATGAACCCCACAGCTTCCGGTCTTCCACGACCCGACCGGACAAGAAGACGTGGTGCAGGCACGAAACACACACCAATAGAAATACATCGCTTTTAAAATCGTTCTGTGTGACACGAGAAAAATGGGAAAATCGTGCTGGTGAACACGAATCAATAGATTAAAATCGGGGCTATAACACGAAATGCCGTGAGACTGGGTTGATATACCTCAACAGCTTTTAAGAAAACCCTATTATGACTTCTACCAATAAAGCACGTTTACACTAAATGGCTGAAAGTATGGCACGAGTCTTTGACACATCATCGTCATGCAAACGAAATAAATTAAAGCTAGAAAAGAAAGATTGAGGACCGAACTAAGGATGCTTTCAGTAGTAACAAATGGCATCGTAATACTTAAGTCATGAAAAACTTGTTCAAGTGTTATTCTGCACACAAAATAATCAAGACACTAATCATGCAGTTAAACACATCTAAGGTTGAGCATGCGACGGTTTCCCACTGTTTGAATCCGATGTTGCCACGGCGATGTGGTGCTGATGAAACCCACACTCCACGTCTGCAAACTGAAACTAAAGCCACACTCATGGAAGTCCTGGTTCTGCTACTATATACTCCGCTGTCAGTACGGATACTTGCAAACCTGATCGTGTGCTATGAATGGTTATTAACTTAGAAATGGCTTCTTGTTGTTGTTGTTGTTGTTGTTGTTGTTGTTGTTGTTGTTGTTGTGAAGATCCATGACGTCCTGTTCTTGTTTCCACCCCCTCTCTCCATTTGGCACCAAACTGTTTCTGGATGACAAAAGGCTTTTTTCTGCAGAGGGATCCAATCCAGCTCTCTCTTTTCTCCTTCCCTGCTGCTGCCAAACCCTTCCACCGTGAGGGGAATCATTAAGCCCCGCCCCTTCTCTCCGGTAGCGTCTGCTTCCGGGTTAAAGGTCAACCATGGAGGCCTTGGCCAGGTCCTTAGTTCCCTGGAGAATTCTCTTCATATGACCCACTTTCGATATCCCCAGATCCTGAGGGGAAAGAAAGGACACACACAGATTAGAAACACCAAGAGACAAGTCTATCTCGAGTCAGGTGACCAAACACCGGCATAAAGGGCGACTTTATGCTTCAGGCTGAAATATCTGACCTACCGGAGGTGTTGGAGGTTTCCAGAGATACAGAGCAACATAATCAGGCAACCTGTCAGAGCCAGTATTTGTTTTTATAAAAAAGGCCACCGAATCGTGACGTCTGTAGTCAACACAGTGTAAAAGACTACAATTCCCAATAGGCCTCCTCTAAAGAGACAGGGATAGAGAAGCCCCTCCCCTTCCAGGGAGCTCCATGGGACCTTATTTCGGAAAAAGTATGTATTGAAGTCAATGGAGAGAGAAAGATTATCTTTCCACCCCGTTTGAATTGTGCCACGAATTACACACATGATGTTTGTCAATTTAAAAGATAATTCAAGTAAACAAAATTAAAATGTGTCGTAAAACTGTGAAGTAACACTTTGTGTGTGTGAAACCGCTCAATGAACTACAACTCCCGTCTCGCACCAACACCAAGACGGCCGTCACGTTGGAACGTCTCACTTCTTTGTCTCAGAACGAGGCGGAAAGTATTAAAAGTCTGGGCGCGTTGAGAGCTGTGCGTACACACACGAGGGGAGTTAGGCGGTTCCTAAGAGCCAGCATGCGGGACCGGCTTTACGACAAGGCGTGTGGCGCAGTGGATAGAGCCTTGGTGTTGGGGTCACGGGGTCACAGGTTCAAACCCCACTGCAGTCAGCATGTTGTTGTGTCCCTGGGCAAGACACTTCACCTCAAAGTGCTCCTGTGGGGATTGTCCCACAGTATTGAGTATGTGAGTAGCTTTGGATAAAAGCGTCTAACAAGTGACATGTAATGTAATGTAATTTCGGTGAGTAACACGTGTGTAGTGTGTAACGTTAATGACATCACTTACGCGACTCTGGGACTTGTAGTCTTTCTAGTTGCGTATTTTTCATAGTCTTATATGTCAACAGTTTTACGACAAACTGACTTTTTTGACACGGAAATGATTTTTTAAGATCGACAAACATCATGTGTTTAACTCGTGGCACAATTCAAACGGGATCGAAAGTTAATTTCTCTCTCCATCGACTTCAATACATCATTTTTCCGAAATAAGGTCCCATGGGGCTCCGCCTCTCTATGGGCAGCCTGTCGGAAACGACGCCGTCGAGGCACAGTTTTTAACCGTTAAGATATCATTAAAGTTACACAAGCCTAAAGAAAGAAAGACTAAGTTGTTTATTATTTTTGATTTGTTTGATTTGTAAGGCCTGTTCTCTTTGTTGAATGTGTTAAAGGTTTGTTATTTTATTTGGAGTAAACGCAAACACAATATCAACGCACAACCAATTGCTTTCTTTTTGTTATCGGTTGAAAGCACTCAGAAAAACGTGCAACCCAAAATAAATACATTTTGATCGAGCGCTGGATTCGGTTTTGGGGGATCTCTGAAAACGTGACAGCGGCAGGACGAGTGTTTGGGAGACAGACCGGGATAGTATCCGTTAAATGTGTGGTGAGACGCACACTTCCGCAAACTCTAGTTATCTGTTTGTTGTTGCAATTCCTTTTTACATTTCGAATCACTTTTGACTTGCTTATAATTCAAATTGTATTTACCAGCAAATTAGAAAACATTTTCAGTGATTAGCTGAGTTTGTGTCTTCGGGGAAATGGATGTGATCGGTGAGTGACGTTCAAAAAAAACCCAAGCGACATCTCCAAGAGAGATGCTGATCCAGTTCTTTCTACATCCAGGACACGGTCAAACCAAACACTCCAGCATGTGCACTTGAATCTGTGTCGGCCAATCGGCTCGCTGCTCCTTCACTGAGAGGTGGACTTTTAGAAATTAAAATCGATGTTGATATGGCGTAATTTGAATTAAATACACTATTTAATTCAAATCAGTTTTATTCTGAAAAACCGGAAGTTCACACTATTAACTTAATACTTTTATTCTGAAAATTATTCACTTCCGGTTAGCATTAGCATGTGGCGAAATGCTACATTTTCAAACCGTGAATCAAAGGTGAAAGGACATGTGATGTTGTACACTGAGCACACTGGGTTTAGCACTCATGTATTGCCGCTGAATAACGTTCATCAGTGGGATGTTTAAATAACCACAGACACCAGAATGATGTAATTTAGCAACAGAAAAAGGCAGGAATTGCATTGGACCCGCCCCCCGACGACGCCGGCCAACAGGAGAAGACCTCAGATGACAACAGGAAGAGCAAGCCAAGCCTCTTCTACCTGCTGACCTTGGTTGCGTTCCAATAGTCCGTTTAGCTTAGGAACCTTCCTAAAGGAGTGAAAGGACCCGGAAGTCCCTCAGTGGCAGCCATGATAAGTGCCGTTCCAATTCTCTAGATGATAGGAAAGGAGGTTTCAAACTTCCTTTATAACCTCCTTTAGCTTAGGAACCTCTGGACCTCCCTCACCGAAAGGAGAGGAGGAAATGCTGCCCCAC
>CM070434.1:5418225-5450725 GCA_036324595.1 Champsocephalus gunnari | reverse complement strand
TATGTAGAGATATAACCCCTCCACCTGGTCCTATGTAGAGATATAGCCCCTCTAGCTGGTCCTATGTAGAGATATAACCCCTCCACCTGGTCCTATGTAGAGATATAACCCCTCTAGCTGGTCCTATGTAGAGATATAACCCCTCCACCTGGTCCTATGTAGAGATATAACCCCTCTAGCTGGTCCTATGTAGAGATATAACCCCTCCACCTGGTCCTATGTAGAGATATAGCCCCTCCACCTGGTCCTATGTAGAGATATAACCCCTCCAGCTGGTCCTATGTAGAGATATAACCCCTCCACCTGGTCCTATGTAGAGATATAGCCCCTCCAGCTGGTCCTAGGTCTACCCCTCGGTCTCTTCCCAGCTATGAATCCTAATCAAAGATAAATACAATGTTGCTTTGCCTCCTTCGAAAGTTATTTGAGTTTCCCCTTTGTCACTCAGTGGATTCTGATTGAACACCTTCCTTTTAAGTAAAATATAAAGGGGTTAACATTTGTGTGGCGTAAAATCATTTTGAATTGAATGTTAAGGGCTGCAGGATTTGGAAGAAAAAATATTGCGATTTGAATACATTTGAGATGAATTGAGCAGCACTAGTTGTGTCACTGACCTGCCAACGATGCAACTGAAACAACCCTTAAATGGAAACAGATGAACAATAAAAAATAAAAAAACGTCATGTTCCTCCTCCGGAGCGAGAGGGAAACTACTTTAGAAAAGTTCGGGGTTACAACCGGAGACGGCAGATTGAGCAGTCTGTCCAGAGCAGTGGTTGCGTTAGACTTTTTCGTTGTCCGTCATTTTGACGTAAACATTTCCGTCATAATCCATTATTACCCGTCATTATATTTTTCATGTTTTAATGATGAGATGTTCATTCATTCATGTTTTAATGATTCATACAGAACTTTTAAGGGCATGGAGAAACAGAAAGATGAACCGTGTGGTCACTTTCCATGTCAACACGAACATGAATGATTTATCTGTTCCTGACAGCCAGCAGAGGCCGCTAACAACACCACGACCATTGGGCCTCAACAGGCAAATATGATGCCATCGTTTTAAATGAGACAATTACAATCAGAATATGAACAAAACATTTACAAGAACAACTCAATGGACCTGCTGTCGCCTGAACGCTGATTTCTGCATCGTCGTGCCCCCTCGGACGAATCTGTTACTCGTCTTAGCTTCTCTACGGGTGTCACGGAACATTTTGCCGTCTTCCCTCCTCAGCCACTAAACTCTGGCTCCTCCCACTGAACCCGCTACTCCCGCTTGAACTCCGTGCCACTTGCTCGCCCCTCTGCCGCCGGCTGAACGCTGTCAGTTTTAGTCTTACTAGCTTGTCCTTCATCGTCCACCGCATCAATCCCTCTTTTCACCTCGTTTATCCACACCATCACAATCACTGGGCTTATTACAAAAGCTTCGGACGATCAGCTGCCGTGACATTTTGCGATTGCTAAAGCCGGTGAAACAACGAGGTCAAAAACAAGACTAGACAATAGCTACTTAATACACACACACTCGCCACCAACTGGACAGGGGTGTGAATGACTAAATAATAGTTACAGACCACAGTACAGTAGATCGCCCTCAGTCGACCTGGCCACTAGGATGTAATATAATGTTGGCCACTGGTGGAAATGTTGGCGCTGTTCCGAGTCGTGTTCTAATCCGTCAAAATGACTGCTTTCAGATTTTTCCGCCATTGTTAGAAAATATCCGTCATTGACGGAAAATATTCGGTTAACGCGACCTCTGGTCCAGAGATGGCAAACAGTACACACATCCTGTCCTCAAGTAGAAGTACGGATAAATCGTGTTTAAAAATACTCTGGTGAAAGTAGAAGTACTGACTAAACTTCTTTACTCGAGTACAGTGGCGAGCCGTGATTTTTATACATTACATCACAGCGTATACTTCAGCGGAATATCGAAACAACTGCCCGGGGTGCAAAACGCATCAATGACAGCGACCCCCTACCACACGAAACAACACCTGTAAATAACCCAATTTGTGTTCTTTGAAATTGAAAAGGATGTCGCATTGTGTTTGTTACTTTCGTTGCAGTTGTATGTCTTAAGTGTAATTTGGCATGCTTTTATTTTGAAGGCGAGTTTACGCAGTTGATAGGAAGTTGTTGTTGCTATGGAAACAAGAAAAGCTTCACAGCGGGCGGAACTTGTCATAAAGTCCGCGATAATAAAGCCCACCCATTTAGAGGAAAGATATGATTGGTCAATCGTACGGTCATTTGACATTACTCTCTCGTTCAGTTGCTATAGCGACCCTCTGTGAATTCACAGCAGGACCACCAATCAGCTCCTCTCTTCACCTCGCAGAGACGAGCTTCTTTCTCGTCTCTTTCAGATTCGAAGGATTTATTTTTTTGGAAATCTTATTTTAGATACAATTAAATCAAGTTATTTTGGTAAAACTAATGAAAAATATAACAAAAAGATATTTAAAAAATAATATTTTTAAATATTATTTGGTAGAATGTCCCTCAGAGAGGGCCCTGACGGCTCGCCACTGCTCAAATAAAAGTAAAGAAGTATGGGCTTTGAAATGTACCTCAGTAGAAAGTACCCATAGCTAGCAGCTGCTTTAAAGAGTACCTGACCTCCCTTTATATCAATAGAACAATAATGTCATTGTTAGCTAATGAATGTTTCCATGGTGACCAACGGCAACATGACAACGTTTCCATTGGTCCCTCTGCTTTAGAGAAGACCAGGAAGTGATGGATACACGGATCGTGTTCCAACCAATAGGCACGCAGTGACTCTAAAGAATAATGACCACGCACCAACACACATTCAGACTAAAGGAACCAGCTGTTTGTAGAATGTATGAAGTAGAAAGTACAGGTATTTGGGTTCAACATGTGAGAAGTAGAAAGTACAGGTATTTGAGTTCAACATGTAAGAAGTAGAAAGTACAGGTATTTGGGTTCAACATGTAAGAAGTAGAAAGTAAAAAGTCGTCAGTAAAATAAGTAGTGGAGTAAAGTACTGATAACAGAAACATGTACTTGAGTACAGTAACGCAGTATTTGTACTCCACGACTTCCCACCTCTGGATCTCTCCCCTACCTGACTGAGGACTGGTCTTCTTGGCCGCCTTCTCCTTCTTGAACTTGGGCACGATGCGGAACATGCTGCTGCGACTGTTCCTCTTTCCGTAACCCAGAGAGTGATCCTGGTACATAAGCACAGTCAACCTATAGCCTTTCATTTAGCTGCTCAGCTCTGCCGTCATCTGGAGCCACAGTACACTGAATACATTGTGTGTGTGTGTGTGTGTGTGTGTGTGTGTGTGTGTGTGTGGTGTGTGTGTGTGTGTGTGTGTGTGTGTGTGTGTGTGGTGTGTGTGTGTGACACTTTACTTCAGCCACAACGCAGACTCTATGCATTACATTAAAGGTCCCCTATCGTACTGTTCTTCATCAGTATATCACAGCGCTCAGATATATCCAGAGCCTGTCTCTGATTGGCTGGAAACACCAAACAGATCATTGCAGCATTACCCATAATCCCCTCTGTTTCAGCCCTGTTTCCAAAGTGCTGATTCTCTGTCTGTGACTTTAGATGGAAATAAGGAGCCCCTCCCCACGCCCCTCTGAGAGACATTTGGTTACAAAGAACTCAATGGCAGTGCTTCTCAAAGTGTGGTCCGCGGACCACTGGTGGTCCGTGAGCGCCCCCTAGTGGTCCGTGAGTATATTGGTAACATTTCACATTTTGAAATAAATAAATACATTTAAGTTTTCCGCTCTCTCGCGGGAATATCTCCGCAATGGAGCGAGCTTACGTTTCACTTTCGATTGCATGATATAGCCCAGCGCGACACCTTCGTCACACATGGTGCCACCTGTTTGTATCATTTTCAGGCGATTTGTAAAAAACAAGTCCTTGGTTAAGTCCTTGGTATGAAACAGTTTGAGAAACACTGCTCTAGGAGGAGATTCAGGTGATAAGTTACCCTGGTTGCTGATTGGCTAATGGTTACACAAGCCAACAAATTGTTGCACTGCACTGTCACTTTTATTCGTGTGCCGTGTTATTCATGATTTATTATCTTTGCTTTTAAATGAGTGTTTTTAAATACAATTTATAATATGTTTCTTAATGTCTTTCATTTTTATAAAACACTTTGAATTGCCTCGTGTTGAAAGGTGCTATATAAATAAACTGGCCTTGCCTGTGCGTGTGCGTGTGCGTGTGTGTGTGTGTGTGTGTGTGTGCGTGTGTGTGTGTGTGTGCGTGTGTGTGTGTGTGTGTGTGTGTGTGAGATGCTCACCTCTTCGTCGTTGGGCTGCAGGATGTGGTAGAGCCAGGGTATTTCTCCCAGTTTTCCCAGTTCCAGCTCAACACTCTGCAGAGCCGTGGACAGCTGGTCCTCCTCGGGCTGCTCCAACTGCTGCAAGGAGGCAAGGAGACAAGTGAATAAGACAACAAGGCAACAAGGCAACAAGGCAACATCATCATCAGCAAGGTTCAAACGTGTTGGGAAATACTGAATGTACTCTTCCAATAGAGAGTAACATGACTACATTCTGGAGAGCATCATAAATGCATGGATCCTGTTGTTGAAGCTGGTGAAGAGGGAGATCTAAATAATAGAAAGCGTCACATATTTCTCTTAAAACATTTGTTATAATAATATAATAGTAATGATTTCTCACCAGAGAGACGCGTCCCAGCAGCAGAGACTCGGTCTCGTTGTACAGAGCCTTCACGGTGCTCGCCACCTCTATCGCCGTGTTCCTGGTCAGACTCTGGAAACGAGAGAAACTGTTATTTAGTATAACCTCACACAGGAAGGAAGGAAGGAAGGAAGGAAGGTAGGTAGGTAGGTAGGTAGGTAGGTAGGTAGGAAGGAAGGTAGGTTGGTAGGTAGGTAGGAAGGAAGGAAGGAAGGTAGGTAGGTAGGTAGGTAGGTAGGTAGGTAGGTAGGTAGGTAGGTAGGTAGGTAGGTAGGTAGGTAGGTAGGTAGGTAGGTAGGTAGGTAGGAAGGAAGGTAGGTAGGTAGGTAGGTAGGTAGGTAGGTAGGTAGGTAGGTAGGTAGGTAGGTAGGTAGGTAGGTAGGTAGGAAGGAAGGTTGGTAGGTAGGTAGGTAGGAAGGAAGGAAGGTAGGTAGGTAGGTAGGAAGGAAGGTAGGTAGGTAGGAAGGAAGGTAGGTTGGTAGGTAGGTAGGAAGGAAGGAAGGTAGGTAGGTAGGTAGGAAGGAAGGTAGGTTGGTAGGTAGGTAGGAAGGAAGGAAGGTAGGTAGGTAGGTAGGTAGGTAGGTAGGTAGGTAGGTAGGTAGGTAGGTAGGTAGGTAGGTAGGTAGGTAGGTAGATAGAAGATAGTAATAATAGTAATATAATGGTTACATTTTGTTTAGGTAGGTAGGTAGGTAGGTAGGTAGGTAGGTAGGTAGGTAGGAAGGAAGGAAGGAAGGTAGGTAGGTAGGTAGGTAGGTAGGTAGGAAGGAAGGAAGGAAGGAAGGTAGGTAGGTAGGTAGGTAGGTAGGTAGGTAGGTAGGTAGGTAGGTAGATAGATAGATAGACAGAAAGATAATAATAATAATGGATTACATTTTTTAAGGTAGGTAGGTAGGTAGTTAGGTAGGTAGGAAGGAAGGAAGGTAGGTAGGTAGGTAGGTAGGTAGGTAGGTAGGTAGGTAGGTAGGTAGGAAGGAAGGAAGGAAGGTAGGTATGTAGGTAGGTAGGTAGGTAGGAAGGAAGGAAGGAAGGAAGGAAGGTAGGTAGGAAGGAAGGAAGGAAGGAAGGTAGGCAGGTAGGAAGGAAGGAAGGTAGGTAGGTAGGTAGATAGACAGAAAGATAATAATAATAATAATAATAATGGATTACATTTTTTAAGGTAGGTAGGTAGGTAGGTAGGTAGGTAGGTAGGTAGGTAGGAAGGAAGGAAGGAAGGAAGGTAGGTAGGTAGGTAGGTAGGTAGGTAGGAAGGAAGGAAGGAAGGAAGGTAGGTAGGTAGGTAGGTAGGTAGGTAGGTAGGTAGGTAGGTAGATAGATAGATAGACAGAAAGATAATAATAATAATGGATTACATTTTTTAAGGTAGGTAGGTAGGTAGTTAGGTAGGTAGGAAGGAAGGAAGGTAGGTAGGTAGGTAGGTAGGTAGGTAGGTAGGTAGGTAGGTAGGTAGGTAGGAAGGAAGGAAGGAAGGTAGGTATGTAGGTAGGTAGGTAGGTAGGAAGGAAGGAAGGAAGGAAGGTAGGTAGGAAGGAAGGAAGGAAGGTAGGTAGGAAGGTAGGAAGGAAGGTAGGTAGGTAGGTAGGTAGGTAGGTAGGTAGGTAGGTAGGTAGGTAGGTAGGTAGGTAGGTAGGTAGGTAGGTAGGTAGGTAGGTAGGTACGGACGGAAGGAAGGAAGGTAGGTAGGTGCATCTTGAAAACGATTAATTTCAACACCCCTATACATGATGTGTGTGTGTGTGTGTGTGTGTGTGTGTGTGTGTGTATGTGTGTGTGTGTGTGTGTGTGTGCGTGTGTGTGTGTGTGCGTGTGTGTGTGTGTGTGTGTGTGTGTGTGTGTGTGTGTGTGTGTGTGTGTGTGTGTGTGTGTGTGTGTGTGTGTGTGTGTGTGTGTGACTTACCTCTGGGAACTTGGGGTGTGTCTTGTTGATGGCGTGCGAAGAGGCGTTGACAGCATGAGCCAGCTCCTGCTCCAACAGCCCGTTGGTCTTCGCTGCCTCACAGATCCTGAGGTCACACAGAGGTCACACAGAGGTCACACAGAGGTCACACAGAGGTCACACAGAGCACATGGGATTCATATCTGACTGATGGTGCCGCACTACTGTCCAGTGAGAGCTGACGTCAAAGGTCTCCTATCGTGCTATTTTTACCACAAACCACATCAAGGATTCTCTCAGCAACGTTTCTGATTGGCCCGTGGGGGTAAAGCCCGCCCACATTTTAGTAATGTCGTCATGACGCAGCAAATCTGGATCAGCTCCGTTGCTCCCCCGTTTTTAGAGAAGTGGGTACGGAGGAGAGAGAGAGGGGTTTGTTTCCTGACACTTTGTGAGTCTCCTGACACCGGGGACACACGGGGACACACCCGGGACACACCGGGGGGGGACACGGGCACACACGAGGACACACCGGGGACACACCGGGGGACACGGGGACACACAAGGACACACCGGGGACACACAGGGACACACAAGGACACACGGGGGACACACCGGGGACACACCGGGGACACATGGGGACACACTGGCACACACCGGGGACACACCGGGACACACGGGGACACACGGGGACACACAGGGACACACGGGGACACACCGGGGACACGCGGGGACACGCGGGGACACACGGGGACACATGGGGACACACGGGGACACACGGGGACACACAGGGACACACGGGGACACACGGTGAT
The DNA here is from genome assembly GCA_036324595.1 of Champsocephalus gunnari. Classification (NCBI taxonomy): domain Eukaryota; kingdom Metazoa; phylum Chordata; class Actinopteri; order Perciformes; family Channichthyidae; genus Champsocephalus; species Champsocephalus gunnari. The sequence goes on along the minus strand of CM070434.1, from coordinate 5,443,312 downwards.
GTAGAGGAGACATCACACAGTGGCCTTTGCCCGATGGGAGACCTCTGATGATGTCCACGGTGCCTCCGGCTCACCTGGTGATGAGCTCCTCCGCCGCGCGCGCACACAGCTGCACCTGCGCAGCTTCCTCCTCTGTGGCCAGGTCCACGGACTGCTGGGGGTACAGGTGGGGTCTCAGAGGGGCCTTGTCGTACTTCAGCTTGTCCTCCCACGACTTCAGCGTGTTCTCAAAGGCCTGCGGGACAAATCAGAGGATGAGTCTCATGTGTCTTTCAGCACGCCTTCAGCCCAGAGGCTGCTGCTCCGCACAAGATGTGCTGACACTTCTGCACTTTACTCCCCCTCCTTCCCTCCCTCTTCCTTCTCTCTCTCCCTCCTTCCCTCTCTCCCTCCTCCCCTCCTTCCCTCTCTCCTCCTTCCCTCTCTTCCTCCTCTCCTCCTTTACTCCCCCCTCCTTCCCTCTCTCCCTCCTCTCCTCCTTCCCTCTCTCCCTCTTCTCCTCCTTCCCTCTCTCCCTCCTCTCCTCCTTCCCTCTGTCCTCCTCTCCTCCTTCCCTCTCTCCCTCCTCCCCTCCTTCCCTCTCTCCCTCCTCTACTCCCTCCCTCCTTCCCTCTCTCCTCCTTCCCTCCTTCCCTCTCTCCCTCCTTCCCTCTCTCCTCCTTCCCTCCTCTCCTCCTTCCCTCTGTCCTCCTTCCATCTCTCCCTCCTCTCCTCCTTCCCTCTCTCCCTCCTTCCCTCCTTCCCTCTCTCCCTCCTCTCCTCCTTCCCTCCTTCCTCCGCTCCTCCTTCCCTCCTTCCCTCTCTCCCTCCTCTCCTCCCCTCTCTCCCTCCTTCCCTCTCTCCCTCCTCTCCTCCTTCCCTCTCTCCCTCCTCTCCTCCTTCCCTCTCTCCCTCCTTCCCTCTCTCCCTCCTCTCCTCCTTTCCTCTCTCCTCCTTCCCTCTCTCCCTCTTCTCCTCCTTCCCTCTCTCCCTCCTCTCCTCTTTCCCTCTGTCCTCCTCTCCTCTTTCCCTCTGTCCTCCTCTCCTCCTTCCCTCTCTCCCTCCTTCCCTCTCTCCCTCCTCTACTCCCTCCCTCCTTCCCTCTCTCCTCCTTCCCTCCTTCCCTCTCTCCCTCCTCCTTCCCTCCTTCCCTCTCTCCTCCTTCCCTCCTTCCCTCTCTCCTCCTCTCCTCCTTCCCTCTCTCCTCCTTCCCTCCTTCCCTCTCTCCTCCTTCCCTCTCTCCCTCCTCTCCTCCTTCCCTCTCTCCCTCCTCTCCTCCTTCCCTCTCTGCCTCCTCTCCTCCTTCCCTCTCTCCCTCCTCTCCTCCTCCCCTCTGTCCTCCTCCCTTCCCTCTCTCCCTCATCTCCTCCTTCCCTCTCTCCTCCTCCCCCCTGTCCTCCTCCCTTCCTCACCCGGTCTCTGGTGAGCATCTGGGCCCGGTTCTTGTGTTGGATCTTGATGACTCCGGGCGGCTGGATCCACGCCTCCCCGTCCACCTGGATGGGAACGCCCTCGTCTCCCAGGATGGTGATCTTCACTGTTCGGCACTGATCCGGAAACACAAGCGCCTCAGTTAGACCAGGGGTGTCCAAACTGCGGCCCGGGGCTCACATGCGGCCCGTTGTCCATTTCTAATCGGCCCTCAGCTAATCCTCAAGGTATAATGGAACATGGCCGCCACCTGGAACTCGTGCTGGTCTTATGTTGCACTTGTTAAGTCAATACGCGAGCCTATATTACGCATCAGTTTCATTTGTTAATCAGCCCACTTTTCAAATACATTCAGTCGATCAGAGCTGGGGAAACGTTCTCACAAGACCCTCATATTTCCCCTTAGTATACGCAATGTGAGGCTTCTGTTTCAGGGACGAGCTGCAACAGGAAACCCTCTGGAGAGCTGCGGTGTTTCTTAAATCATATCAAAGCATCATTTATCTTTAGAACTGAACCTGTGAGGCAGTAACCCCCACATCGAGCCCTTTGCATGCTTCTCTGTAAGCGGCGCTCAGTGAAAAGGGTGTGGTCGCCCCTGACGACCACACTCTTAACGGATGTGTGTGTGTCTCTGTTATTGCGTGGTGTGCTGACCTGTGCGATGCGGTGGTGCTGCAGCTTGATGACTCGCGACACGGCCATCTGCATGCTCCCAAACACGGCCACCACCTCCAGGATCTTATCATCGAAAGAGGGCGCGCAGAAGATCTGCAGGACACAGCGAAGACATCGAGAAACTGATTGTACCACGAGGCATCTGTTCATGTTTACTGTCAAACAAATCTGTCTTCAAGCGCAGGCTGGTTTCCTGCTCTGTGATATTTAAACCCGTGTAATATTTAAAACCTGTGAGCTAAGTGGGCTTCAAACACTAGTATTTTAAATATTTGATATGTTCTACTTAAGGCTGCATGTAACTACACTGAACAAAAATATAAAACGCAACACTTCTCATGAGATGAACTCAAAGATCTAAAACATTTTCTATTAACACAAAATAACCATTTCTCTCAAATATTGTTCACAAATCTGAAAAGATGTGTGATAGTGAGCACTTCTCCTTTGCCGAGATAATCCATCCCACCTCACAGGTGTGGCATATCAAGATGCTGATCAGACAGCATGATTATTGCACAGGTGTGCCTTAGGCTGGCCACCATAAAAGGCCACTCTGAAACGTGCAGTTTGGCTTTATTGTTGGGGTTTGGGGGGGTCCGAAAATCAGGCAGTATCTGGTGTGAGGGGTACGGGTAGGGTTAGGGTAATGTTGTGAATCGATCGATCGGTTTTCGGACCGCCCCCAGACCCCCCCAATAAAGCAGAACTGCACGTTTCAGAGTGGCCTTTTATGGTGGCCAGCCTAAGGCACACCCTGTGCAATAACCATGCTGTCTAATCGGCATCTTGATATGCCACACCTGTGAGGTGGGATGGATTATCTCGGCGAAGGAGAAGTGCTCACTGTCACACATCTTTTCAGATTTGTGAACAATATTTGAGAGAAATGGTTATTTTGTGTTGATAGAAAATGTTTTAGTCTTTGAGTTCATCTCATGAGGAATGGGAGCAAAAACAAAAGTGTATTTATATTTTTGTTCGGTGTATTTTAGTTTCATGGATTCATGGATTGTTTCTCAAAGTCCAAGGTGAGGTCTTGATTGGTCAGACCATCACACATATATATTTAAATAGTGTAATATTAATCAGGAAAAAGACAGAAATCAACATATTTGCGGGCTGAAAAAATCCTTTTCTTCCAATTTAAGCAATTAGAATATTTCGATTGACTATCATTAGTAGAATAATCATTGCACCTATACCTCCACGTATCAAGTAATGTCTAAGGTCGATAACAAACACAGGGCTTGTATAATTAATACAAATAAAATATCAAAATGGCCTAAATTGACGATATTGGTGAGTTTAAAATATTGGAACATGGGACTTTGATTCAGCAGGATGAATGACGACACCCCCGCTGGAAGAAGAACTATAACATATCCCCAGGCGCGTGCTGGAGGGTACTCGATAGCCTGTATGACTGCCCTGCTTCTATCTCCACTAAGTGTGTCTGAAAGCAGACGCTGCTGATATCGATCTGTGCTACGACAAAAGGTCAAAGCAATGTCGAGTCAGCGTCTTCAGAGACAGACGCTCAGCACAGAAACATTCCCCTGAGAGGGAATGAGGACCGAACAACACGATCAGATGTGTTCAAACCTCCAGTGCTGCATCGGCACTGTCAACGGGAACAAGTAGAACACAAGACAGGTACATCTATCTGATTATTAATACACGTTATATATATATATATGTGTGTGTGTCTGAATACTAAGTTTAACTGAATGTCCTCCCCCTGTTCCTCCTGACTAACAGCTACACAACAGCACATACTGTACGTCCAAGGGTAACCTCTGTGTGTGTGTGTGTGGTGTGTGTGTGGTGTGTGTGTGTGTGTGTGTGTGTGTGTGGTGTGTGTGTGTGTGTGTGTGTGTGTGTGTGTGTGTGTGTGTGCTCACGTCGTCCTCCTTGGTGCCGCCCCAGAAGTTGGTCCCCCCTGCGTAGCTGGGAATGTTCAACACGGCGATGCCCTGCAGGCTGGGGAGGGGGATGTACTGGCCGTCACACTGGGGGAGCAGCAGGAGGAACAAAGATGGCGTGAGAGAAGACACCGGTAGGATGTCAGCAGGTTTCATCAACAGTGTTGCTACCTTCATTCAACTTTAGGATCAGCAGTGCAGCAGCAGAGATGGAAGTAACTAAGTACTCAAGTACTGTACTTTACTTGAGTATTTCCATTCTATGCTACTTTGTCTTCTACTCACTTCAGAGGTACATGGTTACTTTTCCTCCCCTACATGTATTTAATACCTTTAGTTACTTCTCAGATGTGGATGAGGATGTGAAATCTAACCAAGTGTTGAATCAGACTTGAGTTCCATCTTGAGTAAATCCACCAGCTACCCTGCAGTCTACAAAGTACTTCAGACTAGCTGCACCTCCACCAGCTACCCTGCAGTCTAAAAAGTACTTCAGACTAGCTGCACCTCCACCAGCTACCCTGCAGTCTACAAAGTACTTCAGACTAGCTGCACCCTCACCAGCTACCCTGCAGTCTACAAAGTACTTCAGACTAGCTGCACCTCCACCAGCTACCCTGCAGTCTACAAAGTACTTCAGACTAGCTGCTCCTCCACCAGCTACCCTGCAGTCTACAAAGTACTTCAGACTAGCTGCACCTCCACCAGCTACCCTGCAGTCTACAAAGTACTTCAGACTAGCTGCACCTTCACCAGCTACCCTGCAGTCTACAAAGTACTTCAGACTAGCTGCACCTTCACCAGCTACCCTGCAGTCTACAAAGTACTTCAGACTAGCTGCTCCTCCACCAGCTACCCTGCAGTCTACAAAGTACTTCAGACTAGCTGCACCTCCACTAGCTACCCTGCAGTCTACAAAGTACTTCAGACTAGCTGCACCTTCACCAGCTGCCCTGCAGTCTACAAAGTACTTCAGACTAGCTGCACCTTCACCAGCTACCCTGCAGTCTACAAAGTACTTCAGACTAGCTGCACCTCCACCAGCTACCCTGCAGTCTACAAAGTACTTCAGACTAGCTGCACCTTCACCAGCTACCCTGCAGTCTACAAAGTACTTCAGACTAGCTGCACCTCCACCAGCTACCCTGCAGTCTACAAAGTACTTCAGACTAGCTGCTCCTCCACCAGCTACCCTGCAGTCTACAAAGTACTTCAGACTAGCTGCACCTCCACCAGCTCTGAGAACACTTTCATGATCAATCATTATAAAACATATCATATATATTATTCTGAAATGGACCAATCTGCACAACGACTACTTTCACTGTCTTTCACTATATTTAGATGAGAATACTTTCTACTTTCACTTGAGGAACATTTTGAATGCAGGACTTTTACTGAAACAGAGTATTCCTACACTCTGGTACTTCTACTTTTACTCAAGTACAAGATCTGAGTACTTCTACTTTTACTAAAATTCAAGATCTGAGTACTTCTACTTTTACTAAAATTCAAGATCTGAGTACTTCTACTTTTACTCAAGAACAAGATCTGAGTACTTCTACTTTTACTCAAGAACAAGATCTGAGTACTTCTACTTTTACTCAATTACAAGATCTGAGTACTTCTACTTTTACTCAAGAACAAGATCTGAGTACTTCTACTTTTACTCAAGAACAAGATCTGAGTACTTCTACTTTTACTCAAGAACACGATCTGAGTACTTCTACTTTTACTCAAGTACAAGATCTGAGTACTTCTACTTTTACTCAAGTACAAGATCTGAGTACTTCTACTTTTACTCAAGATCTGAGTACTTCTACTTTTACTCAAGATCTGAGTACTTCTACTTTTACTCAAGAACAAGATCTGAGTACTTCTACTTTTACTCAAGAACAAGATCTGAGTACTTCTACTTTTACTCAAGTACAAGATCTGAGTACTTCTACTTTTACTCAAGTACAAGATCTGAGTACTTCTACTTTTACTCAAGTACAAGATCTGAGTACTTCTACTTTTACTCAAGATCTGAGTACTTCTACTTTTACTCAAGAACAAGATCTGAGTACTTCTACTTTTACTCAAGTACAAGATCTGAGTACTTCTACTTTTACTCAAGAACAAGATCTGAGTACTTCTACTTTTACTCAAGAACAAGATCTGAGTACTTCTACTTTTACTCAAGTATAAGATCTGAGTACTTCTACTTTTACTGAAGTATAAGATCTGAGTACTTCTACTTTTACTCAAGAACAAGATCTGAGTACTTCTACTTTTACTCAAGAACAAGACCTGAGTACTTCTACTTTTACTCAAGTATAAGATCTGAGTACTTCTACTTTTACTCAAGATCTGAGTACTTCTACTTTTACTCAAGATCTGAGTACTTCTACTTTTACTCAAGAACAAGATCTGAGTACTTCCACTTTTACTCAAGAACAAGATCTGAGTACTTCTACTTTTACTCAAGTATAAGACCTGAGTACTTCTACTTTACTCGAGTATAAGACCTGAGTACTTCTACTCTTACTCGAGTATAAGACCTGAGTACTTCTACTCTTACTCGAGTATAAGACCTGAGTACTTCTACTTTACTCGAGTATAAGACCTGAGTACTTCTACTCTTACTCGAGTATAAGACCTGAGTACTTCTACTCTTACTCGAGTATAAGACCTGAGTACTTCTACTCTTACTCGAGTATAAGACCTGAGTACTTCTACTCTTACTCGAGTATAAGACCTGAGTACTTCTACTTTTACTCAAGAACAAGATCAGAGTACTTCTACTTTTACTCAAGAACAAGACCTGAGTACTTCTACTTTTACTCAAGTATAAGACCTGAGTACTTCTACTTTACTCGAGTATAAGACCTGAGTACTTCTACTTTTACTCGAGTATAAGACCTGAGTACTTCTACTTTACTCGAGTATAAGACCTGAGTACTTCTACTTTACTCGAGTATAAGACCTGAGTACTTCTACTTTACTCAAGCATAAGACCTGAGTACTTCTACTTTACTCGAGTATAAGACCTGAGTACTTCTACTTTACTCGAGTATAAGACATGAGTACTTCTACTTGTACTCGAGTATAAGACCTGAGTACTTCCTCTGTACAGCAGCAGCGATGAGCCACAGCGCTGCTAACCAAACGTACGTCTGAATAAGCGTACCCTCGTGTCTCTCAGTACCCTCGTGTCTCTCAGTACCCTCGTGTCTCTCAGTACCCTCGTGTCTCTCAGTACCCTCGTGTCTCTCAGTACCCTCGTGTCTCTCAGTACCCTCGTGCCTCTCAGTACCCTCGTGTCTCTCAGTACCCTCGTGTCTCTCAGTACCCTCATGTCTCTCAGGGACGAAGGGCACTGACGACAGGCATGGATGCTGATGGACTCAAGGTAAGTGTTCTGCCTCACCTCCAGCTGGACCTTCTGCTCCAGGTTCTTGTAGGTTCTCTGCAGAAGCTCCTTCGTGCCCAGGACACCGTACCACATCATGTTCTTCGTGCGACTCCTGAGAAAGAAGGAGCCGAGGGTGAGACTAGCAAGGGAACTTAGAAGTGTGTGCTCAGGGCCTGGAAAGACTGGTCGCCTGACACGAGACGGAGCAACACATGGAAGAACTAGAAACTAGTACGAATATGAACTGCTGATACTGGCAGCTTTTTGAATCCACAGATAACGAATATCAGCATGTTGGATAAATACAAATACAATAATATTTTGACATGTAACCTACGCTGCAAGTCGTTTCTAATTTCGACTAGTAAATGTGTACATTTAAAAAAAGAATAGTATTTTTTGTGCACTGCAGTGGGCAATCATGGTAACAGTAGACATGATAATAATAATAATAATAATAATAATAATAATAATAATAATAATAATAATGATAATAATAATAATAATAATAATAATAATAATAATAATAATAATAATAATAATAATGATAATAATAATAATAATAATAATAATAATGATAATAATAATAATAATAATAATAATAATAATAATAATAATAATAATAATAATAATAATGATAATAATAATAATAATAATAATAATAATAATAATAATAATAATGATCAATGATCAAACCTCTCAGCAGCAAAACACCTCGTCAGCTAAATGCCGTTTCATTACTATACCATACAGCAGGGGTGTCAAACTCAAGACCCGGGGGCCAAATCCGGCCCGCGACTTCATTTTCTGTGGCCCCGCAAGAGCTTGCAAAGAATATAATATGTTTATTATACGGTTACATGCCGTTTTTACAGAACCACATTGCCAATAAACTACATGTCCCACAATGCATCTCGTTTTGTGACATGCACACTGAGGGGACTTGCAATTATTATTGACTTCTGCTTTCAGACGTAGTTAATTATGAAGTTATTACCCTATCCGATGATAATCCAATGCAGAGGCAGTTATGTAATATAATACATTATTTTATATATTTATATCGTCTTAAAGTTACAAGCGGCCCTTTGAGTGCAACCATAATGCTAATGTGGCCCGCGATGAAATTGAGTTTGACACCCCTGTCATACAGTATTTATTATCATTATAGAATTACTATTTCGGCGATTAGATCAAATATAAATTATATTTGATGCAACTTTAGTTACATTTCCATGACTTTCCCAGGGCCTGGAATTAGCATTTTGAATGTCCATGACTCGTCCAGGTGTGTAATGCCCGAAGGAACCCTGGATGAGCATCGGCTAAAACTAGACGGAAGATATCTGCAATAATCCACATTGTCCAAATTGAAAGGATTAATAGTGGATTATAAAACGGACAAGTCAAATCAAGCAATCTGATTGGTTTTTAGTCGTGATATACTGAGCCTATACCACAGCCTGTCGTGAGCTATTGCTTAATTATATCCTGCAGGGATTATATTTCTTCACATTCAGAACCCAATATTAGCTGTACTGACCATCAGATACACAATATTGAGATGAATAAGCATGTTGTGGACACCATGCCAAGCATACTATCTATTGCTTGACGGCTGGGAGCATCAGAAATGTGTCTCACCTGCATTTCTCTGGATGCTCCTCTCGCTTGTTGTTGAACTCCAGAGAGATTTTAGCATCCAGGCCGATGCCGAAGTAGTTGTTCATCACACACTTCTCCATGTAGCCCTCTCTGGGATAAAGAAACACAAGCAGACTTGAGCTCACACATAAAGGAAGCAAGCTAGCAAGGACACACGGATAGAGAAACAGAGGGAGTGTGTGAGACACGTGGAGAGCTTCTTCTCTTACAGGGAGTCCAGGTCGTCGATGAAGGGCGTCGCTCCGAACGGGTCGATGTTAGCGAGCAGCATCTTGCTAATGATGGAGCTGCCGGCGATGGAGGCGGCCAGACCCGCCCGCAGACCTACACACACACACACACACACACACACACACACACCACACACAGAGAGACACACAGACATCAGTCACATGACACCGAGTAGAAATGTCCAAGTGCAGGAGGAAACTAACATCTGAACAAAGTGTTGCTAAATGTACGTGGAGGGAGTGTGGATCGGCTTCTCTTATTTAAAGTGGACCTGTCATGCTGTATTGAAACACATATTGTCGGGCCATACCTTTACAAAACATGTCTGTGAGGTTTGTTGCTTAACATCCCAAACAGTTCCCCGTTGTAGCCACGCCTCATTCTGCTCAAACCCCTCTGTTTCAGTCCTGTTAGAGAAACGCAGGATTTTGGGTCCTTAGCTTGAACAATTAAAAAGAGGAGGCGGAGCTAATGCCTGATCAGAATTCTACCGGAGATAGAGCTACATTCTGCTGTGATGAAAACGCCATCCTGTTCTAAACCACATCAAGGATTCTCTCTGAAGCAGGATGGAGCTCAAAGGCTTTTTCTCTCTCAGGTTTACCACGAGGTGAGTTCCTTTCTTTACTTCCTGCTTTTTAAACACGTGCTCTCCAGCACAGGTTAGCTCTGAGTGTTAGCGACGTGCTAATGTAAACAAAGACGTCCAAATCACGTCAGGCATTGTTTCTGATAGCTACTGTCTGTGGGTCCGACGACGATTTGACGTCAGTTTCGGCAGCAGATCTGTATCCGCTCGATGTTCCCCCGTTTTTAAAAGATGTGGGTACGGAGGAAAAGAGAGGGTTTTATTTGCTGACGCTGCGCCCCGACATCACAAAGTGCATTTTGCATGAGAGGTCCCCTTTAAGTGTTGTTATTTTTAAGTGGAGAGACATGATTTTTTGTGAAAGAAATAGGTATGTACTGATGCAATCCAACTTCTACTTTTTTAATGCTATTTTATTTGTATTTGCGATGTTTCCATTTTGAATCGTTTACTTCTAGTCTTTTAATTTCTCTAATGAACAATGCTGCTGCAACGCCAACATTTCCCAAACTGGGAACAAAAAAGGACTTCTTATGAAATAAATAGAAACGCGAGAGTTACCGGGGCAGATGATGCGCGTGTTGAGCACCGGGAGGTTCTCCTTGCTGGTGGTGAAGGGGGTGATGGTGAAGGAGCCGTACGCCTGAGTGCTGCGACTCACCTTCCTGTCCTCTGGAGAACAAGGACTCTTAGCAGCTGCAGAGACACAAGGAGGAGACGGAAACACTTCAGGACTTTTCTCCACTTCAAATGTTTAATGTTGGGAAAATAGTGAATATACTCCGAGTCCACATGATAACAAAGGTATCCCAACTGTAGCTATGAACATGACAGGATGCTTGATGACCTGGAAGAGCATCAGGACTGCTTGAGGCAGATGATAGCTATGTGATTAACATGATGGTTCAGCCTCTATGGAGAGAGACATCAAGCATGCTCATTTCTGACGTGGAGCTAATCTGAAGTAAACATTGATACTGCTTTCTATTCCTCCATCTTGAGACTGTGTGACTCCCTCTCTTGGATATCAGCATGTGAAGGACACTGCTCAGGAACTAGTCTCTGTATGTGATGACTCCTTCCTTTCTGGAGAGGATCACAGACACATGGATCCTGAGGCTGAAGCTCAAGCCGGAGACCAGATTATTATTATGTTTAAGTATTTAGAAAAAGTGAGAATTTTGAGAAAAAGTGAGAAATTTGAGATTTTGAGGAAAAAGTGAGAATTTTGAGAAAAAGTGAGAGTTTTGAGATTTTGAGAAAAAAGTGAGAATTTTGAGAAAAAGTGAGACATTTTAGATTTTGAGAAAAAGTGAGAATTTTGAGATTTTGAGAAAAAGTGAGAAATTTTAGATTTTGAGAAAAAAGTGAGAATTTTGAGAAAAAGTGAGAGTTTTGAGATTTTGAGAAAAAAGTGAGAATTTTGAGAAAAAGTGAGACATTTTAGATTTTTAGAAAAAGTGAGAATTTAGAGATTTTGAGAAAAAGTGAGAAATTTGAGATTTTGAGAAAAAAGTGAGAATATTGAGATTTTGAGAAAAAGTGAGAATTCTGAGATGTTAAAAAAAAACTCAGTATTTTGTACATGACAACCGGTATTCCTGCATCTTGTGACTGTGTGACTCCCTCTCTTGGATATCAGCATGTGAAGGACGCTGCTCAGGAACTAGTCTCTGTATGTGATGACTCCTTCCTTTCTGGAGAGGATCACAGACACATGGATCCTGAGGTTGAAGCTCAAGCCGGGGACCAGGGATTATTATTATGTTTAAGTATTTAGAAAAAGTGAGAATTTTGAGAAAGAGTGAGACATTTTAGATTTTTAGAAAAAGTGAGTTTTGAGATTTTTAGAAAAAGTGAGTTTTGAGATTTTGAGAAAAAAGTGAGAATTTTGAGAAAAAGTGAGAATTTTGAGAAAAAGTGAGACATTTTAGATTTTTAGAAAAAGTGAGAATTTAGAGATTTTGAGAAAAGGTGAGAGTTTTGAGATTTTGAGAAAAAAGTGAGAATTTTGAGAAAAAGTGAGACATTTTTGATTTTTAGAAAAAGTGAGAATTTAGAGAAAAAGTGAGAAATTTGAGATTTTGAGAAAAAAGTGAGAATATTGAGATTTTGAGAAAAAGTGAGAATTCTGAGATGTTAAGAAAAAACTCAGTATTTTGTACATGACAACCGGTATTCCTGCATCTTGTGACTGTGTAACTCCCTCTCTTGGATATCAGCATGTGAAGGACGCTGCTCAGGAACTACTTGATGCTCTGTATGTGAGGACTCCTTCCATTCTGGAGAGGATCAGAAACACATGGATCCTGAGGTTGAAGCTCAAGCCGGGGACCAGTGGTATCTTTCTAACATTTAACATCGATGCTTCACATTCCTCTTTCCTTATGGACAAATCACTTCTGAATGAGATACCACCTTATCCCAGCAGGGGGCATAATTCAACACGCCTCAGATGTTATGTAAAGCTATGATAACAAAGAAACACTTTCAGAGTAAAAGCCAACTTTGACCGTAATGGACACTAATCTATTGAATGAAACGGACAGCCAATAGAGGGATGACATGGATTAACAATATAATCAAATGATTGTAAAAGGCTCGGTGTGGTAGGTAGCTTCAGCATACACTACATTTAGCATGCAAGTTAAAGTGGGAACATGTACATTACACAGGGTTTAAAATATATTCTGGTTGGCTGTTGTCCAAAAAAGGTTATTTGTCTCATTTACAAATGTCTGTGCTGAGTCAGGTGATGTCGGAGCCTGAGGTAACGTCACGATGTCGCTTTGCTTTTGTAGTTTTCAGCTGTTTTGTGGATGCACAGCTTCTGCACACTGCTGCCTAGCAACCCTGCTCATGTTGACAGACACCACGTTAACATACACCCAGACACTGAGGGATGGCTGTAACAACCCGTCCTGTTCACATCCTCGATGTGTGTCCAGGTCAGGGAGGAGTGAGGAGGCAGAGAGAGGCGGACTGATGCCTCCTTCTCGTCCAACGGCTGGAAAATGTGTGGAAGGAAGGAAGGAAGGAAGCGGCCCCACGATAAACAGGAAGCACTGCTGCCCCTAAGACAATAACACATCCTGTGGCCCACACACACACACACACACACACACACACTTTGGTGTTTTCCCTTTCCTGTAGTGTTGTATAGGTTAGACCGGTTAGAGATGTCCCGCACCTTAGCCTATCATGTACAATGTGTTGGAGCGCTAGCCAATAGAAACACGAGACTCAGTGACGTCACTATGTTCTGGAAGTAAAGAAAGGAGTTCAATGGTGGCGTTTCAGGCAGGGGGGGGGGCGAGTGTGTGGGAGAGAAACTCCCTCTGGAGGGAACACAGGGATTTTAGCCGTTGCAGAGCATTTGCATGGCATAATATGGGCCTCTTTAAGTAAAACTAAGTATAAATGGCAAAATGTACTTAAGTATTTAACGCACAAGTACCAAATGCAGAAGTACACTTGGGGCAGTGGCCCAGTCAGTCGGGGCTTGTACTGTGAGCCGTAGGGTCGCCGGTTCAAGTCCCCGAACAGACCTGAATATGGAGTGTGGACTGCTACTTGGAGAGGTCCCAGTTCACCTCCTGTCCTGCCGTGGTGCCCTTGAGCAAGGCACCGGACACCCCCCTTCCCCCCTCACTCCCATTGCTCCCTGGGCGCTGTACACTAGCTGCCCACTGCTCCTGGTGCCCGCATGGGTTAGAAGCAGAGCACACGTCACTGTGTGTGTGCTCTGCCTGTGTGACCATTAAAGAGGGGTTCATATTATATTCCATTGAGCTAATGTACTCAGACCTACATTCCACCACTGAAATGTACTCCCACTATCGCACACATACAAAGCTGCCAAGTCATTCACACACACACACACACACACATACCATGTATACATCACTTCCGGGGACATTACATTGATTTACATGCATTTCCTGGAGACATATCCTAACCTTAACCCTAACCAAGTCTTCACCCTAAAATTAATGACCTCCCTTATGGGGACCTCCAATTTGTCCCCATAAGGGAGGCGAGTCCCCACACGTGACTGTGTAAACAGATTTAGGTCCCCTCAAGTATAGTAATGCTAGAATACACACACACACACACACACACACACACACACACACACACACACACATTTAAACTGATACACACACATACAGGCTTTTTAGTGACTGTGGGACAGGTACGGTCGTTTATTATTAAAGCAGTTCTCCGCAGACTGCAGATACACAGCCTGGCTCAGGAGGTGGAATATCTCCCAGCACCAACAGAACTAACAGAACTAACTAACCTAACAGAACCAACAGAACTAATCCCAGAGTTTATTTACGACAGGAAGCATGCTTTGCGTCAGCAGCACTCTCTGGGGTGCAGAGAGGGGAGCGACCACAAGGGGGCGACATTTAACCCTGTGACCTCCTGTTGCTCTTTCTCACTTCACATGTACTCATCATTCCTTCATATGATTCTGTCTACCATTGAGAGCAGACATCACTGTTCTTCTGACTCATAGAGAGAAGAGGGGGGGGGTCTAAAGCTATGGGAGGCTCTGCCCTCGTGTCCTCCTTCACCCTCTGACACAGATGCTGCAGCCTCGAGCAGCCGCTATCTCCCTTAAGGAGGGGCAAGTTGTTGTTGTTGTTGTTGTTGTTGTTGTTGTTGTTGTTGTTGTTGTTGTTGTTGTTACCAGTCTGTGACCGGGCAGCTGTGCATCATTGTTGTGGGACACCTGGAACACATCCCTCTCGGGGTGTAGATGCCCCCGAGCCATAACCGACAACAGTTTCCTCCGCTGGTGTGTCTCACGAATGAAGAATGTTGATGACCCTTAGCGAAACCAGTTAGAACCGCATCGGAGAGGAAGGCGTGGCATCTCCACCGCGGGGTCAGACCGGGGCCCGTGACGCGTCGCGTGCTCCGGCCGAAGCTCCAAATAACCCGTCAGTGTTTGCCTTCAAAGCTCCCGCTCTCCTCGTGTCTCTGAGTCCTGACTCCCATCGCTTCAGAAGTCCCCCCCCCCACTTCTCAAAGTATTTGTATTATTATTTTAAATATATACAACATAAAATAAAGGTGACAGAAGAGGCTGAGAAGCCACACACCTTATACGATAGACGTTAATAAGGAAAACAAATATATAAATAATTTAGAATAATACAACAAAAACATTTAGGACGAGCAGCAGGGAAAAAGGCATCGATGTATTTAGAAAAAATCGAACAGAATCTTTTTAAAAACTATAAAATACTGGTCAAAATTGATTAGGAGATGAGAAGATAATTCTAAAGAATCATTTAGAAAAATACAACAACAAATAAATGACAATAAACAGGTAGAAAAACACATAAATTATATTACAGACAACAATCCCATTAAAGAAAATACGGGTAATGAGTTGTTGATAATGTGTAATTTAAATCTGCACCTCAATATCTGAAGGAGTGTGCTTGGTAGCTAAAAGACGAGAGAAACGGAAAGTACTAATAATAAATAAAATCTAATGAAAGTAGTTTTAAAAGTGGTGTTAAAAAG
This sequence comes from Champsocephalus gunnari, assembly GCA_036324595.1. Taxonomy (NCBI): domain Eukaryota; kingdom Metazoa; phylum Chordata; class Actinopteri; order Perciformes; family Channichthyidae; genus Champsocephalus; species Champsocephalus gunnari. Next base: position 5,427,873 of record CM070434.1, on the reverse strand, counting down.
ACCAGAAGGAGTTGATGGTAGGGAGAGAGCAACAAGAAGCCTGGACTACTGACTGAGAAGAACGCTGGTAATGAGGACGACTTGGAGATGAAACATGGAAGTGCTTTTGGAAGTGTCCTTGGATGGAAAAGGTCTGCAGGAGATAATACATCGAAACTCACATGTGACGGCCTCCAGCTCCTTGGTGTCCTCGTCCTTCTCGCTCTCTCGGTTCTCGTCCTCGCTGAACTTCCTGTACTCCAGAGGAGACGGCAGCTCCGAGTCCTCAGAGTGGGCGTTCTGCTCGTCCACCACTGCACACACAGAGAGTACAGTAAGCATGACGTGCTACCTTTTGATGCATGCTTCTTAGGTTACACTAACCTCTTGCATGACAGCAATTCAGAATATAATAAGAATTGGTTTCTGTCCTTCTCCTCTCGACCCCTGCCTGTTCTGCAATCTAAAAATAACGCTTTGAAACATACGCCGACCCAAATGATGTATAGTTGACTTTGTGTGAAGTGTATCTCGGTGGGTTCCACCTTCATACATGTGTAGTGTAAACATGTTCAACTATATAACTATATCTACTATAATAATAATAATAATAATACTTTTATTTTAAAACACCCAAGGACACCTTACAGGGTTACAGATTTACATTTACAATTTTACCTTACAAATTAAAACAGTCGATTTAGTGAAGTATCAGCCGGGGTAAGACAAGACAAACAACAGGAAGTGGACTACAAAAGGACACAAAAGGACTACAAAAGAACACAAAAGGACACAAAAGGACTACAAAAGGACACAAAAGGACACAAAAGGACACAGGGTACAGATTATAGAGAAAATGCCAGTTTGAACTGTATCTATATACTTCTCTTCAGTTCATTCATATTTATACTATAGTCTCTATATTGCATCCGTCATATTTATATAAATTATACTTATCCTCTTGCACTTCTGGTTGGATGCATTTTGTGGTCTACTTCCTGCATTGAGTAATCCATGTGCATGCGTTTAAATCTAATATAATTGGATATAAAACGTGAGCATGCAGTACCTTTCTCGGCCTGCTGGATGATTGGATGCATGGTATTGTTTACTTTCTGCCTTGACAACAAAGTTGAATCTAACTTAATTGAATATAAGTACCTTTCTCGGCCTGCTCGATGAATATAAGTACCTTTCTCTGCCTGCTCGATGATCCTCCTCACGGCCTTCTTCAGGCTGTTGGCTCGCAGCATCATCTGCTCGCGGCTCTTGAACAGCTGATGAGGAGCGGAGCGTCTCCCCTTCTCCGTCTCCACCTCCTCCAGCTTCTCCTTCAGCTCCGTCAGGCTCTCCTCGCTCGCCTCCTCCTCTTCCTCCTCCTCTTCCTCCTGCTCCTCCTCCACGATGGGGGGAGTGGCGTGAGGGAGGGCGGAGATCTGGCTCTCTGTGTTCAGGGTCTGCAGGAGGGAGTCCAGCTTCTCGTTCAGGATGGCACACTGCGGAGCACAGAGGGTTCACATAGGTGAGACAAGCAGAGAGTACACACGTCCCTGACTCAAGTAGAAGTACACACGTCCCTGACTCAAGTCGAAGTACACACGTCCCTGACTCAAGTAGAAGTACACACGTCCTTGACTCAAGTAGAAGTACACACGTCCTTTCCTCAGGTAGAAGTACACACATCCTTTCCTCAAGTAGAAGTACACACGTCCTTGACTCAAGTAGAAGTACACACGTCCTTGACTCAAGTAGAAGTACACACGTCCTTGACTCAAGTAGAAGTACACACATCCTTTCCTCAGGTAGAAGTACACACGTCCTTTACTCAGGTAGAAGTACACACATCGTTTACTCAAGTAGAAGTACACACGTCCTTTCCTCAAGTGGAAGTACACACGTCCTTGACTCAAGTAGAAGTACACACGTCCCTGACTCAAGTAGAAGTACACGCGTCCTTTACTCAAGTAGAAGTACACACGTCCTTGACTCAAGTATAAGTACACACATCCTTTCCTCAAGTAGAAGTACAAACGTCCTTTACTCAAGTAGAAGTACACACATCCTTTACTCAAGTAGAAGTACACGCATCCTTTACTCAAGTAGAAGTACACACATCCTTTACTCAAGTAGAAGTACACACGTCCTTGACTCAAGTAGAAGTACACACGTCCTTGACTCAAGTAGAAGTACACACGTCCTTGACTCAAGTAGAAGTACACACATCCTTTACTCAAGTAGAAGTACACACATCCTTTACTCAAGTAGAAGTACAGACAGCCTTTACTCAAGTAGAAGTACACACATCCTTTACTCAAGTAGAAGTACACACGTCCCTGAACACAACATGTAAGAAGTAGAAAGTAAAAAGTGGTCAGAAAAATAAGTATGGCGTAAAGTACTGATACCAGAAACATGTACTTAAGTACAGTAACAAAGTATTTGTACTCCACTACTTCCCACCTCTGAAGATAAGATAAAAAGTACTTTATTGATCACAATCTGGGACATGTTTGCGTTGCAGCAGCATACAAACACAACGCATTGTACATTAGAGAAATGAAAAGACTAAACATCTCAAATAGAAATAAAATAGCATCAGAAAAGTAGTAATACAAATGTACAGTAACAAAATATTAAGCAGGATATTATATATACATCGAGTATGTAAGGAATGGAATATTACATACTCGATTGAATATAAATAGAGCCTCTGAGTGAAGGATGTTATAAAGTGTGTTGGAGTCTTACTTTGAGAGACATGGTGTCGCACTCCTCCGTGTTCTCTGTCGTTTTCTCGTAGCCTTTCCCCACTTTGGCAACAAAATCCTTCACTGTTTCACACAGGATCCTGAGGAGCAGGAAGGACACATCGGTGGGATCAATAACACGTGGGACAACAGGAAGGAGACAGAAATCAGAGCTCTGATGAACATTGTAGAAACCAGACTGATGATCTGCAGACTTTCATAACTGTATCCTTTCTAATTTCTAATCCTGCAGATGTTATTAGTCTCCTTGGATTTGACAAGACAATGTACAGCTCTGTTTTGAACTGCAGGTCATAAAACTATCTTTAAACTAACTTTGCTTAATCTGGCTTTGCAAACTATTATTGCAAACATGTTTAGTTAAATGCAGTGGATCTGTTATATCAAGTAATACATACAAATAAATAATTAAAATAATTTCCCCACGATTGAACGCACCTCTATCCACAGGTATACATTGTATCTGTGAGTTGTCCTTGATTTGTTTGAAGTGCTTAGTGTTCATTTTGATTGAGGTGGTTGTGGGCAATAGTTGTGTTTAACATTTAGTTGATTGATAGAATAAAAATACAAAACAAGATATTTAGTTCACATTATACTTGATTGATTGGTAACTTATGATTACAGCATTTGTTGTTGTTGTTTTAAAAGGAGTACGAAACACAAGCTAACAAGTTAAGAACCGTACTTCGTTTGGCATCAAGCTAACAAGTTAAGAACCCGTACTTGGTTTGGCATCAAGCTAACAAGTTAAGAACCGTACTTGGTTTGGCATCAAGCTAACAAGTTAAGAACCCGTACTTGGTTTGGCATCAAGCTAACAAGTTAAGAACCCGTACTTGGTTTGGCATCAAGCTAACAAGTTAAGAACCCGTACTTGGTTTGGCATCATGCTAACAAGTTAAGAACCCGTACTTGGTTTGGCATCAAGCTAACAAGTTAAGAACCGTACTTGGTTTGGCATCAAGCTAACAAGTTAAGAACCGTACTTGGTTTGGCATCAGGCTAACAAGTTAAGAACCCGTACTTGGTTTGGCGTCAAGCTAACAAGTTAAGAACCCGTACTTGGTTTGGCATCATGCTAACAAGTTAAGAACCGTACTTGGTTTGGCATCAAGCTAACAAGTTAAGAACCGTACTTGGTTTGGCATCATGCTAACAAGTTAAGAACCGTACTTGGTTTGGCATCATGCTAACAAGTTAAGAACCCGTACTTGGTTTGGCATCATGCTAACAAGTTATGAACCGTACTTGGTTTGGCATCATGCTAACAAGTTAAGAACCCGTACTTGGTTTGGCATCAAGCTAACAAGTTAAGAACCGTACTTGGTTTGGCATCAAGCTAACAAGTTAAGAACCCGTACTTGGTTTGGCATCAAGCTAACAAGTTAAGAACCGTACTTGGTTTGGCATCAAGCTAACAAGTTAAGAACCGTACTTGGTTTGGCATCATGCTAACAAGTTAAGAACCGTACTTGGTTTGGCATCATGCTAACAAGTTGAGAACCCGTACTTGGTTTGGCATCATGCTAACAAGTTAAGAACCGTACTTGGTTTGGCATCAAGCTAACAAGTTAAGAACCCGTACTTGGTTTAGCATCATGCTAACAAGTTAAGAACCGTACTTGGTTTGGCATCATGCTAACAAGTTAAGAACCCGTACTTGGTTTGGCATCATGCTAACAAGTTAAGAACCCGTACTTGGTTTGGCATCAAGCTAACAAGTTAAGAACCGTACTTGGTTTGGCATCAAGCTAACAAGTTAAGAACCGTACTTGGTTTGGCATCAGGCTAACAAGTTAAGAACCCGTACTTGGTTTGGCGTCAAGCTAACAAGTTAAGAACCCGTACTTGGTTTGGCATCATGCTAACAAGTTAAGAACCGTACTTGGTTTGGCATCAAGCTAACAAGTTAAGAACCGTACTTGGTTTGGCATCATGCTAACAAGTTAAGAACCGTACTTGGTTTGGCATCATGCTAACAAGTTAAGAACCCGTACTTGGTTTGGCATCATGCTAACAAGTTATGAACCGTACTTGGTTTGGCATCATGCTAACAAGTTAAGAACCCGTACTTGGTTTGGCATCAAGCTAACAAGTTAAGAACCGTACTTGGTTTGGCATCAAGCTAACAAGTTAAGAACCCGTACTTGGTTTGGCATCAAGCTAACAAGTTAAGAACCGTACTTGGTTTGGCATCAAGCTAACAAGTTAAGAACCGTACTTGGTTTGGCATCATGCTAACAAGTTAAGAACCGTACTTGGTTTGGCATCATGCTAACAAGTTGAGAACCCGTACTTGGTTTGGCATCATGCTAACAAGTTAAGAACCGTACTTGGTTTGGCATCAAGCTAACAAGTTAAGAACCCGTACTTGGTTTAGCATCATGCTAACAAGTTAAGAACCGTACTTGGTTTGGCATCATGCTAACAAGTTAAGAACCCGTACTTGGTTTGGCATCATGCTAACAAGTTAAGAACCCGTACTTGGTTTGGCATCATGCTAACAAGTTAAGAACCGTACTTGGTTTGGCATCAAGCTAACAAGTTAAGAACCCGTACTTGGTTTGGCATCACGCTAACAAGTTAAGAACCGTACTTGGTTTGGCATCATGCTAACAAGTTAAGAACCCGTATTTGGTTTGGCATCATGCTAACAAGTTAAGAACCGTACTTGGTTTGGCATCATGCTAACAAGTTAAGAACCGTACTTGGTTTGGCATCATGCTAACAAGTTAAGAACCCGTACTTGGTTTGGCATCATGCTAACAAGTTAAGAACCCGTACTTGGTTTGGCATCATGCTAACAAGTTAAGAACCCGTACTTGGTTTGGCATCATGCTAACAAGTTAAGAACCGTACTTGGTTTGGCATCACGCTAAGAAGTTAAGAACCCGTACATGGTTTGGCATCATGCTAACAAGTTAAGAACCCGTACTTGGTTTGGCATCAAGCTAACAAGTTAAGAACCCGTACTTGGTTTGGCATCAAGCTAACAAGTTAAGAACCGTACTTGGTTTGGCATCACGCTAACAAGTTAAGAACCGTACTTGGTTTGGCATCATGCTAACAAGTTAAGAACCCGTACTTGGTTTGGCATCAAGCTAACAAGTTAAGAACCCGTACTTGGTTTGGCATCAAGCTAACAAGTTAAGAACCGTACTTGGTTTGGCATCAAGCTAACAAGTTAAGAACCCGTACTTGGTTTGGCATCATGCTAACAAGTTAAGAACCGTACTTGGTTTGGCATCATGCTAACAAGTTAAGAACCCGTACTTGGTTTGGCATCAAGCTAACAAGTTAAGAACCGTACTTGGTTTGGCATCATGCTAACAAGTTAAGAACCGTACTTGGTTTGGCATCATGCTAACAAGTTAAGAACCGTACTTGGTTTGGCATCATGCTAACAAGTTAAGAACCGTACTTGGTTTGGCATCATGCTAACAAGTTAAGAACCCGTACTTGGTTTGGCATCAAGCTAACAAGTTAAGAACCCGTACTTGGTTTGGCATCAAGCTAACAAGTTAAGAACCCGTACTTGGTTTGGCATCAGGCTAACAAGTTAAGAACCGTACTTGGTTTGGCATCAAGCTAACAAGTTAAGAACCGTACTTGGTTTGGCATCAAGCTAACAAGTTAAGAACCGTACTTGGTTTGGCATCATGCTAACAAGTTATGAACCTGTACTTGGTTTGGCATCAAGCTAACAAGTTAAGAACCGTACTTGGTTTGGCATCAAGCTAACAAGTTAAGAACCGTACTTGGTTTGGCATCATGCTAACAAGTTAAGAACCCGTACTTGGTTTGGCATCAAGCTAACAAGTTAAGAACCCGTACTTGGTTTGGCATCAGGCTAACAAGTTAAGAACCCTACTTGGTTTGGCATCATGCTAACAAGTTAAGAACCGTACTTGGTTTGGCATCATGCTAACAAGTTAAGAACCGTACTTGGTTTGGCATCATGCTAACAAGTTAAGAACCCGTACTTGGTTCGGCATCAAGCTAACAAGTTAAGAACCGTACTTGGTTTGGCATCATGCTAACAAGTTAAGAACCCGTACTTGGTTTGGCATCATGCTAACAAGTTAAGAACCGTACTTGGTTTGGCATCACGCTAACAAGTTAAGAACCGTACTTGGTTTGGCATCATGCTAACAAGTTAAGAACCGTACTTGGTTTGGCATCATGCTAACAAGTTAAGAACCCGTACTTGGTTTGGCATCATGCTAACAAGTTAAGAACCCGTACTTGGTTTGGCATCACGCTAACAAGTTAAGAACCGTACTTGGTTTGGCATCATGCTAACAAGTTAAGAACCGTACTTGGTTTGGCATCATGCTAACAAGTTAAGAACCCGTACTTGGTTTGGCATCATGCTAACAAGTTAAGAACCTGTACTTGGTTTGGCATCAAGCTAACAAGTTAAGAACCGTACTTGGTTTGGCATCAAGCTAACAAGTTAAGAACCCGTACTTGGTTTGGCATCAAGCTAACAAGTTAAGAACCCGTACTTGGTTTGGCATCATGCTAACAAGTTAAGAACCGTACTTGGTTTGGCATCATGCTAACAAGTTATGAACCCGTACTTGGTTTGGCATCAAGCTAACAAGTTAAGAACCGTACTTGGTTTGGCATCAAGCTAACAAGTTAAGAACCCGTACTTGGTTTGGCATCAAGCTAACAAGTTAAGAACCCTACTTGGTTTGGCATCAAGCTAACAAGTTAAGAACCGTACTTGGTTTGGCATCAAGCTAACAAGTTAAGAACCGTACTTGGTTTGGCATCATGCTAACAAGTTAAGAACCGTACTTGGTTTGGCATCATGCTAACAAGTTAAGAACCCGTACTTGGTTTGGCATCAAGCTAACAAGTTAAGAACCCGTACTTGGTTTGGCATCAAGCTAACAAGTTAAGAACCGTACTTGGTTTGGCATCAAGCTAACAAGTTAAGAACCCGTACTTGGTTTGGCATCAAGCTAACAAGTTAAGAACCGTACTTGGTTTGGCATCAAGCTAACAAGTTAAGAACCGTACTTGGTTTGGCATCATGCTAACAAGTTAAGAACCCGTACTTGGTTCGGCATCAAGCTAACAAGTTAAGAACCGTACTTGGTTTGGCATCATGCTAACAAGTTAAGAACCCGTACTTGGTTTGGCATCATGCTAACAAGTTAAGAACCGTACTTGGTTTGGCATCACGCTAACAAGTTAAGAACCGTACTTGGTTTGGCATCATGCTAACAAGTTAAGAACCGTACTTGGTTTGGCATCATGCTAACAAGTTAAGAACCCGTACTTGGTTTGGCATCATGCTAACAAGTTAAGAACCCGTACTTGGTTTGGCATCACGCTAACAAGTTAAGAACCGTACTTGGTTTGGCATCATGCTAACAAGTTAAGAACCGTACTTGGTTTGGCATCATGCTAACAAGTTAAGAACCCGTACTTGGTTTGGCATCATGCTAACAAGTTAAGAACCTGTACTTGGTTTGGCATCAAGCTAACAAGTTAAGAACCGTACTTGGTTTGGCATCAAGCTAACAAGTTAAGAACCCGTACTTGGTTTGGCATCAAGCTAACAAGTTAAGAACCCGTACTTGGTTTGGCATCATGCTAACAAGTTAAGAACCGTACTTGGTTTGGCATCATGCTAACAAGTTATGAACCCGTACTTGGTTTGGCATCAAGCTAACAAGTTAAGAACCGTACTTGGTTTGGCATCAAGCTAACAAGTTAAGAACCCGTACTTGGTTTGGCATCAAGCTAACAAGTTAAGAACCCTACTTGGTTTGGCATCAAGCTAACAAGTTAAGAACCGTACTTGGTTTGGCATCAAGCTAACAAGTTAAGAACCGTACTTGGTTTGGCATCATGCTAACAAGTTAAGAACCGTACTTGGTTTGGCATCATGCTAACAAGTTAAGAACCCGTACTTGGTTTGGCATCAAGCTAACAAGTTAAGAACCGTACTTGGTTTGGCATCAAGCTAACAAGTTAAGAACCTGTACTTGGTTTGGCATCAAGCTAACAAGTTAAGAACCCGTACTTGGTTTGGCATCAAGCTAACAAGTTAAGAACCGTACTTGGTTTGGCATCAAGCTAACAAGTTAAGAACCGTACTTGGTTTGGCATCAAGCTAACAAGTTAAGAACCGTACTTGGTTTGGCATCATGCTAACAAGTTAAGAACCGTACTTGGTTTGGCATCATGCTAACAAGTTAAGAACCGTACTTGGTTTGGCCTCATGCTAACAAGTTAAGAACCGTACTTGGCGGAGGAGATGACCACAGAGTTCTGCTCAGAGTTGAGGATCTTCGTGAGGTGAGCAGCGACTGAGTCCTCGTAGGCTGAGATGTGAAACTGGAGAGAAAACACAAGTTAGAACGTACTTATGTATCTTGCCGTGAGCATTAGGGCACATTCCTCTCATCAGACCTCACAGCTTTCATTACACTTTACTGCAGGATGTTTCTATTCCTGTGTCCAGTTGTGAACCTAAAGTGAGTCCTCCTCCTCCTCCTCCTCCTCCTCCTCCTCCTCAATGTGTGTGGTGATGTTTGTGTTATATGTGTCAGTTGTGGTGTGTACCTGGTAGTGTGTGTGTGCGTGTGCGTGTGCGTGTGCGTGCGTGCGTGTGCGTGCGTGTGTGTGTACCTGGCAGTTGTCGGGTCCTTCAGGCGTGGTGGGGCAGCTGTGTTTGGGGGGGATCTTGATCTCGTAGGTCATGATGCTCCAGCGGTCCAGCATCTTGGTGCTGGCTCTCTCCAGCTTCTCCAGGGTGGTGGGCAGCTGCGTGTCGTCGTCACAGGACGGCCCCCAGCCCAGCACCCGAGCCAGGTCGTTCCCCGTGCCCAACGGCAAGACCCCCAACTGGCACTGAGACACAGGAGCAGGGGGCAGA